>JABFOV010005675.1:0-11703 GCA_022817685.1 Aradophagus sp. ZL-2020
GGAGTCAAATTTGGTATCATCGGATGTCCCCCGTCGAGACGAACAATTTTTATTACCCACTTTTTTTGATCGGATTTGTAGTTTTCGAGATATTTAGTTGTCTCAAGATAAAAAACTCACCCTGTAGATTAATAACAATTGGACACTGAAACTTGAACGCAGCCATAAATGGTCCAAGGGTTACATTCACTGTTTGACGTTATTGGCAAAACTCGAGAAGTGAGTTGTGTCAAATCGATTGTTGTCGTTGGCTTGCTGAACTTGATATTTTTCTCCCTCGGTGTTATGTGTCAAACGTCGGAAAGATAATATTATCTTCTTCAATTAGGCGGAGCAATCTTTTTCGGTGATAGTATTGCGACAGTAACCAAGTGTTTATCGTAGAGTAAAAGCACTTTTGTTCAGTCCGTAAATATGCAGAGTGTCATTAATTCTGTGAAAGGAACTGCACTTGGAGTTGCTGAATATTTAACTCCTGTTCTCAAAGTATGTCACAATACTTTTCTGTGAGATTTTATTTCTTGGGGAAAATCATAATTAAAAGTTCCAATATTATGCTCGCATAATTTTTCGCTTTTTATTTAATGTTATTTATTTTTATTTCATAACCTCCATTTATATTGCAGTTTTTTTATTTTTAAAATTAATTTTTAACATTAATTCCTACATAAAATTGTTATATACTGTTGCTATTTTCATTTTTAAAATTGCAATTAAAAGTTCGATTTCATATGTTTTAATTATTAATTTATTTAGCTGGCAAAAATAAAATTTTGATAAATTTAGTTAATTTAGTAGTACAGAGCTTAATAAATGCAATTATGAGTTCCTGTTATTAAGTAACGTAATTATGCATTTTAATTTTAATTATGTAATGAAAAATGGCTAACGTTATCCTTGACTTATGTTTCAGGAAAGTAAATTTCGAGAAACTGGAGTTTTGACTCCCGAAGAATTTGTTGCTGCTGGTGAGCATTTGATTCATCATTGTCCTACCTGGCAATGGGCTGTAGGTGATGAGGACAGAATAAAGTCTTATTTGCCAAAAGACAAGCAATTTTTACTCACTCGTAATGTACCATGTTTACGGCGATGTAAACAGGTGTGGTTGATTAAATATTCAAATTAGTAGTACTGTTTTTATTCAGTGTTATAGACAAAATCAAATTTATATGAATTAACTGATATATCTTATCAAAACATTTACTTTGAAAATATTGTGAAATTTGGTTCATTTATAATCTGTAAAAGGTTCAGTTTTACTGAAATTTTTGTAGTCTTTAGCAACTTTTTAGAACTTAAAATAAATTTATTTTTAAATTCATTCATTCATAAACATTAATATATAAATAGATGGAGTATTGTGAAGAACAAGAGCGAATAATAGAAGCTGATGATCCAGATGGTGGTTGGGTTGATACTCATCATTATGACTTGAGTCTTAGCGGAGTCGATGAGAAAGTATCAGAAATGACTCTAGAAGATGTTCAACCTGCTCAATCTTCTGCTGTCAATAACAGTGACAGTGACGACGATGATGATGAAGAAGCTGCTGATATGGAAGCATTTGAAGTTAGTGGAATGCTGGATGAAGAAGACAAGGTATTCCATATGAATAATTGTACTAGCGCGAACAAAAAATAAATCAAGAAAAAAAAATTAATACATTGAATCAATTACAGTATACAACTGAAACCTCGAAAGAAAAGCGGAATTCGTTTTCTGATGGAGAAATCATCCGGACTCGCACTTATGATTTACATATTACTTATGACAAATATTACCAAACTCCACGACTTTGGTTGTTTGGTTATGATGAGGTATCAAATGTTCAAGATTACACAACGTTTAATATTATAATCCTTTTATTCATACTTATTTATTATTTTTTTACCAATAATTTTCCAGAATAGAAAACCCCTTACTGTAGAAGAAATGTACGAAGATGTTAGTCAAGACTATGTTAAAAAAACTGTTACTATGGAAACTCATCCTCACATGCCTGGTCCTCCAATGGCCTCCGTTCATCCTTGCAGGTTTCTATCTAATACATTTTAATACATCTTGAAACATTAATTATTAATTTATCAGTAATAATTTATTTACAGTGTTTATGTATTATATTAATGATCTGAAATATTATCTTGCAGACATGCTGAAGTAATGAAAAAACTCATAGAAACCGCAATGGAAGATGGCCGAGAGCTGGGAGTGCACATGTATCTCATTATATTTTTGAAATTCGTTCAATCAGTTATTCCCACAATTGACTATGATTATACACAAAACTTCATGCTAACCAATTCCAGCTAAACAGTGTCACAGTACAAATTAGGATACTGCAAATTTGTCAAACTATGCGACATATGTAACACTTTTGATAGTGCTCAACAAACATCTGATTCGCTTCTAAGTTACAATTAAGAATAAGTGTAACTGCATTAGAATGGCATTTAATTATTACTCCTTGATTATCCGAACAACTCAGTCAACTGAAGAAAACCAGTTTTTGGCTTTAATGTAAAAATAGCTTATATGTATTAAAAAGGATAAATAGAAAGAAAAAAAAATTAAAGAAAGGAAAAGGCAGATTAATTGCACATTTTTGACATAAGTACAAATTCCCAGTCGAGACTGGTTTTGCAATAATTAAATACCATCACAAATTTTTAAATTGTATAATATGACAAGAATACTTCCTTCAAAAGAATTTAAACGTTTATATTGTATAATTTCCATTTATATATTCTTACTACATGATTATGTCTTTTGTTAATGTAATACATTTATAGTTAACTCTGCAAACGTTCCAGAAAAATTAGTCTGGTCACTGCTAATTTTTTATTATTTAGTCTTACCCTAGTCGAAATTTATAAGGCATTAATTGGAATGTAACGCAAAACGTTTATAAGGCCATCGTAAGGCGACGTCACCTTAAAGGGGCCTTATGAACACTTTGCGTTACATGTGTTAATTATAATAGCATATAAAATATATTGCATTCACTACCTGATATTTAATTTTTTATTCTAAAAGAAAAAAACGCAGTTCATTCATATCAATCAAATAATTGTAATTAACATTCGTTTCCTTTTATCTTGTGTATGAATTAAACTATTGTAACATGGAAAATGATGTAAGTACATGCAAATGTGAACATTTATTAAGTAAAACTTGTGTTTCATTTAAATATATTTTGTCGTTGCAAATCAAAGTTATTGTTAATTGAATTGTTTATTTCCTATTTTAGTTAAACAATTTTCTTTTGCATAGATTATAATGTATTTTCAATTTAATAAGATATAAAGCTATTCTTAAAAAATTGAGTTATATTTCATATTTAAATTGAATTTCAAACGAAAAGCTAATGATTCATAATATTGTTCTATCTGATAAAAAATTAATAAAAATAAATGAAAATTTTCAGATTAATAAATACTGAGCAATAATTTATTATTGCTTTGGTAGAGAAACGATAACATTTTCACGCTAAGTAAATAAATAACAAATAACCTTTGCAAAATTAAAAACCATTTTTGTATATGTTGTTGTTGTTATTGTTGTTATCTTTGTAGTTTTACGTTTTTCGTAAATATAAATGAATCTAGTAATCACCTTCAAAAAGTTACCAAAACCTGACATGTTTCCTTTTCTAATAAAAGCAAAATAAGTGCGACATCACCGGTCTTTCCACAATTGCAGAACTACTGAAATGCAGCAATGCAAGCTACTTAAAGTATTAGGCTAACTGTGAAAATCGAGGCACATTTAGCTCTTAGTCCTTAGTTGAATAATTAAATAATTTCTTCAGTATTCTTATGGTTTCCTTAAACGGTGGCCCGAGTAGGATATAGATACTCGAGGGATTGCTGTGCTGTCAATTGGACTTAATGTGATAATGGAGGTATAATAAGTTGTTTATCTCCGAATTTTATTTTTAAACTAACTGGTACCTCGCAATTTAAAATAAACAAGAAATTATTTATAATTCTAAATGCTGTAGATAATACCTTTATTTGAAATTAAAAAAGAAACCTCACAATTGCAAATGTTTAAATTTGTAGGTTATTTAAGTTGCTCTTTTTCATTTTAACGTGTTTAGAAAAATAAGGCAATAGTAATCAATACTATGAATTATAATCACCCTATTTCATTATTTTTTTAATCATCTTTATTAATCTGGTACTTCGTAATTCAGGTTAATTTGAAAACACCTTTGCCTCTGGAGCCAATAAAATCGAACAAAGTAGAAGATAGGAGATTGTGGGTAGGCAACTTGGATTTACGAATTAGTGAGTAAGTATTGAAACATTTCATTTCTAACTGTTTTGTGTCTTTTTCTGCTGACAAAACTAATTTTATTATTTTTTTCAACCGGTATCAACTATTAAAACTTGTACAAAAATATGGAACTATTGAGAAGTTTGATCTTCTTTTCCACCGATCTGGTTGTCCACAAGCTGGACAACCGCGAGGATATGCCTTCGTTACGTACAAGTTAGCGAGCGATGCAGAGCAAGCAAAAGAAGCGTTACATAATCTTAAATTAGGAGCCAAAAATATTATTGTTCGGTACGCCAATGCTGTAAACGAGGTGATTAATTACTCCAAGCTGATTTCTATTTTTGTAGTATTTCTTATGATTTATAAAAGTGGTATTGAGATTAACTCAAAATATACTTAGATGAATTTAAAAAAAATTTTTTTTTTTATTTTTTTTTTTTTTTAGTCTTTTAGTTAATATTTGATTAATTCATTAATTATTGATAAAATTTAAATGATTGTCACTTTCAGAGTGAGATGGACAAAACTAAGCCAAAGATTGATATTCCAGCTCTAGCAGGTGCCAAAAAGGAAGACAAACGAATAAGGTACAAATTGTCATATTTGTCTTTTTCAGCAAAAAATTTTAATTTTTGTGAAAGATAAAAAATTGGAACTGAAGTCTTGAAAGAATAGTGCAAACTATTTTAATATACAATAATTTTTTCCCTATTTTGTATAAAGTTTGATAAATTGGTTTATTTATGTTTCCTTAATAGGTATCAATTGTTATAAATTATTCAAGTATTAAATGTTGATTTTTAGTCGTGAAACTGCAATTCAAGCTATAGAGGCTAAACTTAAAATGATGAGAGAGTCGCAAGAAGAGTTTGAACTGAACAAACCATTGGAAGGTATTCCAATAATTAAACAGTATCAAAAAGTTGATAGTTATAAACCGTCCACGTCTATGCGCTGCAATCACAGCACAGGAAGTCACAACCACCATACCAAAAAACCTTACAGTCGTCATAAACAAAAAAGATAATTGCAAAATATATTAAAAACATAAAATTACTTTTTACATAATAACAATGAAGTTATATTGAATTCCACTTATGACATATAACGTAATATAACTAACAATAACATATTTAAAGAAACAGTTCCTTCTATTTTACTAATACAAATATATTTTCGAAATATATGTCATTTGAATGTGAGAAATGTATTATGAATTGATATATATATATATACATACACATAAATATATATATATACAAACTGAATAACAGAGATTGCTATTACTATGTCAATCGCAATTAAATTTCATGTGTGAAAGAATTGATATACTAAAGAGATATTTCATTGCATCTCAATGTCATATAAGTATAATATGTGAATGAATATATCCGTTTTGTTGAGTTGAGTGCATTGAGGCATTATTTGAATTTTGTATATCTTGTTTAATTTAATATTGTTCTTTTGATTTTGTTACATAAGTATCTTTTACTATGATACATGCATAAAAAAGATGTTTCATTATGTTTGAGATATTTTTTATGTAGGTCAGTAATTTGTGCTTTACATTATTTACGCTGTTCTATTTCTAAACATATTGAAATTAAATTAACGGATTTTAATTTTTCAATATTGTATAATATTCTTTAGCATTTGTAACGATCAAACCACCAAACGGACAAAAACTTTGTAATTTTCTTCCGGTGAATTTTTAAATTAAGTTATATTTTGTTATACCTATTTTTCAATTTCGTTATGTCGCTTTTTAAAGTTATTTTGTAATTATAATGGTTTGTGAAAATACATAATATTTATTAAGATACAATACAATGTATTATAATATATAATGATGTTAAAGTTATAAACGATTTTTTCAAAAAGTTTAATAATTAACTGTATATTTTTGATAAATGAATAAAAGTTGAAAAATATGTAGAAAAGGATAACAAAACGGTGTTGTAACTGGTTTGTGATACTTGATACTCAAACTTTATCTAATATGCTATAATAAATGTAATGTTAAATAATAATTTTAAAGCATTAAATGAAAAGCTTTACAAAGCGATAACTTTAACACCATTTTAAAATACATTGTGTTTGCGTAAGAAATAACTTGCAGGAATATTTAAAGCGCTCATTTGTAATTTAGAACATTTTCACTCATTAAATATACTGTAAATAATACTCGCAATAGAAACATCCTATTATTTATACCATATTTACGTCTAAACTTGATATGTAATAAACAAAAAATTTTAAAAAAATGCAAAGTGGCTTTTTATTTTAATATAAGTAATGAAAAAATTGTGGGTACGTAATTATAAACACAAATGATATACATAAAAATTATTATTATAAAATTACATATCTAATAAATCCTTATTTCTTATATATTTGCCTCTCATAATTTTAGGTAATGGAACAATAGCTGGACATGGTAACTGTCCAGGAATGGTACATATGCAACCTTTTTCACAACCCACACCAAAATTAGCCGGATTGTCCTTTTTTTCCATTGCTTGAAATTCTTTTTTCAAAACATCTTCAGATTTCCCTACCACTTTGATCAAATGTGCGAGAATTTCTTCTTTTGTCCTGTTTTCTACATCTATTATCATCCTTTTACCATTATCTATGGGAAAGAAATAACATTTAATCTATTTTTTAAACATTTAAACTTAAACTTGTTTGATTTTAAATTTACATATGCAGTTTCCATTACAATTTTTTTATCATGTTTAAATTACTAATGACTTTTTTCTTTTGATTGATTTACATTATTTTTTGTTTTTAACAACAATTAAAAACAGCTGATAAATTTATTTGAAACAGTTTTGTGAAGTTATTAAAATTAAAATTTC
This sequence comes from Aradophagus sp. ZL-2020, assembly GCA_022817685.1. Taxonomy (NCBI): domain Eukaryota; kingdom Metazoa; phylum Arthropoda; class Insecta; order Hymenoptera; family Scelionidae; genus Aradophagus; species Aradophagus sp. ZL-2020. Next base: position 7,146 of record JABFOV010005675.1, read on the forward strand.
TTTTTCGAAGTTATTAAAATATTGAAATAATTAAATATGTATGTAATATATATAAATAAATACTTACCATAAAAACATGTTATAAATGGACTAGGTGTGATATTTGGAAACGTTACTATATTAACTTTTGGGTTCTTATACTGAACTTGAGGCAGAAACCAAAAAACAAAATTCCTAGAATAATTTGAGTTCATGTTTAAAACATACATTTCATAAATAATTCCACAATTATGTATCAAAAAAGAGCAATAAAAAAAGTACCTGATTCCTTTGTGCAAATCTCCTTTCGAATTATAATTAATAGCAAATATTTGAATAGAATTTTTAAGATATAGTTTCCCTGCTTCCAAATACTTGACAGTTCTCCTGATAGGAGCTCGTCCTATCATAAAAGGCATTATGTCCCTTGTTTATAATTCTATTATCAACAAAACATTATGCACTTGGTCAAAAAATCTTTTTACAGCAGACGAAAATTGTAGGTTAATTCACAAGAATGTATTCTGTTATAAGTGCTACCAACATAATTGTATCCTTTCTCACTGCATGCAATTAAAATGAATAAATAGTTTTTTTTTAAATGCCAATCACAGATATGTTTTCCATTGTAAACATTACTCGTACCAACATTTCAAACATTCGATCTAATAAAACGAATCGACTTTATTTAGAAAACATTGTCGCGACGTAAATCTGTGTTTTCTTCGTTGTCTATCCAACGCCATCTCTGCTCATTACTGTCTACTAAATAACAAGGTGTAGGACCTCTAGTTTGGCGTGCGCGCGCGAGCGGCAGAGCGAGCCGAGTAACTCGAATTATAAGATGGCTGCGGACCGATCGCGACGCTCGCGCAGCCAGTGAGCACGTCGTGTGCGTGCCTCTCGTCAGTCAGCAACCGCGCCCGAGCTCACGGCCGCGCCATGAACGACGACCGGATCGACGAGGACGCCTGGTACAGCGGCTGGGAGCAGCAGTGCATCGAGGCGATCGAGGCCGAGCCCGACTATGAGACGCAGTTCCACAACCAGAAGGAACTGTTCACTCAGCAGATCTGGACGGGCTTTCAGACAACCGCTTCGGCGATCGCGCAGCTCTACAAAGGTGACGCAACTCGTTGACTTAACCTTAACGATCGTGTCAGTCGTGGACTCGGGCAAAACACTCGGCCGCGAGGCGAAATTGGAGAAGAAGTGTTAGCGAGCTCGCCATTTTGCCCGACAACCATTTTGTCATCGTCACTTTTGCCTGTCCACGTTGCTCGCTTTGGAAATTAATTGTAACGTTTTGTATATTTGTAGACCGCACGCAAGGCGCCTCGCAGCTCTGGCTGTCCTTCCAGACGGCCGCCGGGACCGTGACGTCGTTGTACAAAGGTGAGCGCCTATTGTTTTGTTTCGGACGACATGACCGCGCGAGAAAGAGGGAGCGTCGGCATCAGGCGAGTCTGACAAAGAGAGAACGTGTGCTACAATAGGAATCATTTTTTGTGTTTGGTTTGGTTGACACTTTTTTTTTTCTTTTTCATTCATCAAAGTTTTGAAGCACTTGGTGGCTTTAGTATTTTGTTCAAGTCTTCTGGAGGATGACTCCGAGAGGGAATTGTTTATTTATTTGGTGAAGAAGTTTGTGACGTTGAAAGGTACGGTTGTATTTTTGGGAAATTTAGTGAAGATGTTTTGTATATTTTTGTTTGTGTGTGTAATATATGATTTATGGTGCATAATTCAACTGGATTAAAGTTAAAAATGTTGAAGGATTTGAGGAGGGAATTAGGGGCAAGTTTTAAACGTTTTGAAAGTCTCAATTTAATTTACTATTTTAAGATACAACATAATTGATGAGATATATGTCTAATTCTTGAGTTTTGTATGGAGGAATCATTCTGGAAATGTATTTTAGAGAGCCGTATGCTTTAATAAAGATAAAATGCTTTTTTTCTCATATGTTTATAATTATTTTTACTTCAATGTGTTCTCTTATAATTAACTTATTTTAACTTCTTTTAACGTTTGAATTAAAAAATCCGTGTCTTCAATTCTTTTAACAATGTTTTGTTGATCATTGCCATATTCATTATTTCATCATGGTAAAAATCAGTTATAATGATTATTTGTTTATTTTGTTTTTTTAGTATTTTAATGTAGAAATGTTTCTAAATATGCATATTTTCTGAAAATATATGACATTAAAACTTGTTCTGAGTAATACCAACGTTTTTATCAATTGACAGTTAATTTCATCAAAGATGATTAGACTATGATGAGGTCATGCTATTAAAGTAAATTAAAATGTTGAAACATTTTTTGTTTTACACTGCTTTTACAATTGATTTTTTTTTTTGTCCATGTAATATTTCTATTCAACTATTTATGAACATAATGTATATGATAAAAAATACTATTTTTACTGAATAAGAAATATAAATAATTGATGAACATTTCTAAATATGGATGTTCAAAAGATCTGAGCTTGTGACACTGTTAATGTATAGTAAACGAAAAAATTTACTTTCATTTGAAAAAGTGACTGCAAAATGATGTTTCGATATCACAATCGTCCGCTCCTTCTTTCTCTTGCAACTATTGGTTATAAAATGAGAGAGACATAGATGAAGCAGTTGTAGACATAATCCAAGTTTATATATAACTCAGAAATTCGATATTGATAGAAGATCTGGATTCTTTGAGAGAGTTATACTTTTCAAAACAATAACAATAAGTTTCTTTAAACATTAAAATTAGGTAATTCTTTTTAAAATTTTTTTTTCTTTTTTTTTCAAACAAATGTATTGCAGAAACAATTTTCGGCCGTAAAAGAATAGAAAACTTATAATCTAATTTTAAAATTTCTGCAAATAGAGTTGCAAACAAGATTTATTTGTCTTTTACACAAATTTATGTATGGATTCAATTTATTGGACATTATTTTATATATAAGTGTGGAAAAACATTTTGTTTATTTATAAATAAAAAAATAAAAATATGTTTTTTTATTTTCTTTGTTTACAAATTGATGGAAACTAATGATATATTATTGTTATTTTATTTTTGTAATTAGATTCAATGGATGGAATGCGGAGGTGTTGTGAACTAGGTGTGGAAATGGGAAAACAGAAACGTAGCAAAGAAATAATGAATTGGGCAAGGAAAAAGAGGCGAATGATACGTCGAGATGATCTTATTGCATACCTTGCTGGAAAACAACCCGCTCCTCGACCTCACTCTCACAGGTATTGAATCTAACATCTTTACTACAATTTGTTATTAATTTCTTTCATTTATTTATTCACGTTAAATCATTTTGTGTACCAACATTTTTCACAAAATAAATGGTTAAAATCCAAGGATTAGGTCACAAAAGTTGAGAACTAACATTTTCTTGGAAGTGCAGGAACAATATGCTTATAGATACGTTTTTGTATATATTTTTTCTCAAAAATTTTAGTAGACTCAGGTATTAATACATTAATGTGATAGCTGAGACATTTGTAGATGATGTTGATGACTTGTTATGCTAAAAATTTCATTATCTATTTTCGCATTGAATAAATGAGGAATAAATTATCAATAATAAAAATAATTTTTTGATGATTCTAATCAGCCAATTTGAGGTTTTGTTTAATAGAATTCAGTATAATAAAATTTTTAAGTGTTTACTTCAGTTCTCATCAATCATATACTAAAGGGCCTCTTGAGTGCTATGCGCTCCAACCGCCAAATTACATAATTAATTATTTAATGATTGGTCATATGACATGTATTGGGAAAAATGTATATCGTTTCCACACCACTTTACAGTAGATATATCGGTGCGTTTTTTTTTTATGTGGTATCCCCAGTAGGCCTAATCCACATTAAAGAAAAATTGAGTTTTAACGTGTATGTGTTGCTGTTAATAGTTTCTAATATTGACAATGTTAAATAAATAAGGTTTGGAAGGAATAAAATTTATGAAGCATGAGGATAATATTGAGGTTTGATTGAATTTATTTTGGCATATTGACTGTATGTAAGCAGTATATATAAGATTTATATGAAACTTCTATTATATATATATATATTATAAGTTAAGTATAATATAATAACAATAATGTGTAAACATTTCTGTACTTAATTTAAAATAAATTAGTTTCATGATTTGAAAAAAAAATATCAGACAAATATATTTTTATTTTAAATTTATTTTACAGATAATTGCAGTATAATAAAAACAGAAATCAATACATTCATTGAGTACTAACTTCATTTAAAATAAAATATGTATGTATGTTAACTTAATAAACTAAAATGATGTTTTTTTTTTTTTTTTTTTTTTTACTTTGCAGAATTTCCCCAAAAATACGCATGATGGATTGCGGTTCGCAACCTTCGCTAGAATACACTGCATATATAGTAGTGTCTGCCAACCAAACTGCTTGCGGTGTTCGTGAACCTGATTTACCCACCCTAATATCTGCCCATTATACACTTCTACAGGTCCACGAGGACCTTCAACATATCGTTCTCCGTTATCGTTCTGAATAACAAAACTACGACAATTCATATACTCTTCTAAGTG
>JABFOV010005676.1:0-11703 GCA_022817685.1 Aradophagus sp. ZL-2020
CCCATGCCAAACCCTAGCTTACCTCTCTCGATATTGCTGTCACGCTATTTTTTTAACAGTGACCAGCTTTTACTTTTTTTTTTTAAAAAATTATTTTTCATTCGAGCGGTTAATTAATGCAAAAATTTTTTTAATTTATAAAGTTTATCATTGGAATTAATTTTCTTTTTTTTTTTTCTTTAAGATTTTCGATATTGTATTAGGCCCCTTTTTTAAGGTTTTAAAAAGGGAAACATATATTCCCCCCCCCCCCCACCACTATTTTTAACTTCATCTGTCAAAGTTGTATCACTATTTCATTGAATATTAATAGGAATTTATAAAATTTAATATTACCTCGCATTTGATTTTTGGCGTTACTTTGTAGACGACATTGTAGTCCTGTAGTTTTAATTTTAATATTAAAATGATCTTGATTTAAAAAACACTTCTAAACACTAATTTGTAACAAGCGACAAATTTTATATTAATAAAATTAAAAAATGTTTGTGATTTTATATATTATTTTTTAAATGTGTCAAAATAATTCAAATATACAACCTGAATGTGTCGGTATATATTAAAATTATGTTAAGGGTTAGGTAAGAAAATATTGATCGTACCGGAATATGTCAAACTAGACTCTTCGTTTGAAACTAATTGCAAGTTCTACCGTAGAATTATTTGAATTGAATAATTTCTAAGAATAGCTTGCTGGAATTAAGAAAAAACGTGCCACATTTGAGTCTGTAGTTGAAATATAAGATATTAATTTTTAGATTCATCAGAATTTTTCTTTATCTTGACTAAACTGCAATTCAGTCACTAAGATAAAATTAAAAAAAAAAAAAAAAGTAAATAAGCCCAAAACTTGCACATTGTATTATTTTAAATGTTGTAAATTTAGAATCCAAAAGATGAACTTATACTTGAGAGCTTTATAGGAAGATTAATAATGTTGCCTCGGGTCGTCATGCTTTTATGTAAGAAACATTTTGAACAAGTTTATTCATAATAAATCAAGAAAGCTTTTGAAATTGTAAAATTATCTGCAAATGTAAGATATATTCGAATACTAGAGTAATTTTGCAGTAAAAGTAATTGAATTCATTCACAATTAATTAGGTGTAAATTGTAATAATTGTTGTATTAATATTAAGTAGATTGCTAAAAAATTAGATATTGATTATCTACGAGATTTATACCTTGACATTTACCCAAACATTTTAGTTGATAAAAGTAATTTTTTAACTTATTTGACGAAAAAATACGTTATTATGTTAACTTTAAATTTTATAATTGTTGTATTATTTAATAAATAAACAGTTAAAATTTAAAACTAACATTTATTAAGTATACAATTTTTTCATTTTATAACTTATTTGAAAATGGAAAATATCATAAGAAATGAAATTCATACTTGATAAATATACATGTACTTCTAGTACATTAATTTGAATAATAATCCAACCACTTTTTGCTTCCGCTTTAGAAAACTTGAATGGATCAGTGTCAATCAATGATTAACCAATGAATTATTAATGATAACATCGATTCATTATTGCCAGTAACACCTTTACTGAGTAATGTCTTTTTTTGTCTAGAGCTTTAGTCGTATAGCGATAAACATTAAAGGCGTGCATGGTCAGACGTTTTATTAAAGATTTAGAAAAAAAAGCGGCTTTTACGTTTAAGGAGATTCTTGCACGCGAAGTTGCAAGATGCATTGAACAGAATAGAATGGCTTGTTTTAGGGCATCGATTGTCACTGGGGTCAAAGTTTGAATTACTGTCATTGTTGTAAAAAGTGTTAACTTCATTGAATGAACAAATTTAGAAAAGAAAGAAGAACAGTCTAATAATAATCATTATACAATAAAGTAATTATTTTTGTTCAACACAATTTTTATAAATGTGTGATGTATGACTATATACATCAGATTTATATATAATATACAATATATTAAAGTAAAACTTTTTTTTTTACCTCCAAGACATTTCAAGGTAAATCTTAGATATGTTTCAAATCTCCAAATGACACAAATTAAAATCTATTACATGACAAAGCAAGCCATAATTACTACATGTCAAGTATTACTATAAATTACCGCGACTCTATGATTACTCCACGTACAACTTCATTATTAAACATGGTACTATGATTCTATTATTGAAATTTGAAAATAAATATAAAGCACAGTATTGTTTGATATATTGTACAAAATTTTATTTTTTAATGCATTATTAAAAGATATTCCAGGCAATATTTTATTTACATTAATTTCAAATGTAATTCTTTTTGTCTTTGTTGAATTACAATTTGTAAGCAAATAAAGCAAAGTTTGCATACAATAAATAATAAATGATTCAACAAAATAAAAAAACTTTTTGATTGCACATATCAACATGTACATATTAAGGAACGTCAACGTGGAGTATCGATTGATCAATCAATCAATGTTCTTTTTTTTTTTTTTTTTTCCACATATTCACATATTATCAACTATCTGTCACTGGTGAAATAAGTTTCATTTATACGTAAATTGAAGTTAAAAATAGATGAAATATTATATAAGTTTGTGTTGATTTTTTGATAATTTTCATATAATTACAAATTTTATTATCATTTTTACATTTTCTTTCGAAACTTGACGAAGAGTGACAATCGAATATGACTTTGAAAATGATCTAACTTATTTCAAGGTTTTTAATGCTTAAAAAGCCAGTGTAATTTGGTTTTGGTTGAAAAATTTTAGTTTCATTACATTTTTTAAATTTTACGTCTCAATAGAATTGTTTCAATTTTAAACAATCATCTTTACATTCTCTTCTCTATAAGTTAGAAATATTAAAAACAAATTACGTTAATAAGCTCATTAGCACAAAATGTTTTAGAACAAATACGAAATTGTATTATTTTACTTTCGATTTGAAAGCGCAAACATATCAAGGTTAATTATCGATTAAAATATATTCAAGTTTCAATGACTCCAGGGCAAACGATTGAATTAAAATGTCAAAAACGAATATATCATTTGTTATTTACAACTTTATGAGAAAACGAAATAATTTGACAAATTATTTTTTTATTGCAAACGGCGCTAAGTCAGTGGGACTCACATTACCACGAACATCAAATTATGAATAATTGCTTAATACTGCCTGACTTTGTTTATAATAAAGTTGAAATAAAAAGATGAAGTAATGTTGGTTATTTACAAACTAAAACCAGCAGACAGTCTAACAAGTAATTTTCTCAAGGCAATTTTCTCAAGAAAAGTGTTGCGAAATTGGTTGTTTTTAAGTTTTCTGTAATAGAAAACTTTTTAATAATGAATTCAATTACTTGATTAAGAGAATTAGAAAAAAATTTTGTGTACCATATAATTTTGTAATAGTACGTAAAACCGTGTAATAAAGATGAAAACGAATCCCCGACTAATCATATGAATTTTACGTAAATATAAATGAAAGATTCTCTTGGATAATAAGATGTCTTTCATAGATTATTAAAGGAATCCGTATTCAGAGAAAGTATGCTCATTCGTTTTTATTAATTTTTGGCTTGTTAAAAATTTTCATGTTCAATCGGTGAAATCTATTAAAATGATGAAAAAAAAGCGATTATTTTTTGTTCGTAAATAGCATTAGCTATTTTTACGTTTTGGTTCAAAATTGAAAGAGAAGTTGGAACTTTGAAAGCTCTGAAATTAAGCTGTAAAATTAGATGGCGTGTATCTGACTTTACTATTATTAGCATTTTGGTCACATATGACACGATTTTTGACCGAGCGTTCTACAAATTTGCTGATACCTTTCGCAGTTGAAAATCGATTTTGTTTCATCACTTTAACGTTTCACCAGTGCCTGCCTTTTAAAGTGTAATTGAATAAAATGATTCTGAGTAATGTACACTGAGGGAAATAAAAGTTTATTTTTTAATAAAACATCGAAGGAAGTTACAATTTTTTACAGCCAATAGGCAGAAAATTGTATAAATTATTTAAGAACAACACTGGGACATTTAAATATCAAAACTTAATACCAATCAATGTATCTTTCTTAATCCTTTTAAAACGTTTTGTTGCAATTACCCATCTGCTTGAGAATCCACTCATAAAGTTACTTGACTTGAGAATGGAATATTGTTGTTCCTTAGCATGCATATTTATACTGAACTCTGCAAAGAATTTGCAGACAAATTTTTTGTATACATTCTTTGAAATATTATCAAGGACAATCATTTGTATCGACTTGTTGGTAAAAGTGACTACTTATTTTATTTTAATTAAAAACAAATATAAGATACCACTGGAATTACTGCTTTTTAAATTTGTATAATCTTGTCAATGATTTGTTAAAATTTCCATTATGAATTATAAAAACTTAAAAGTCATCTAATACATGTAATAACGCACAACAATCAAAAAGTATTTCATCTCAATAATCAAATCAATAAAATCTAATATTGCAATATTAGGTTTTATTGCTTTTTGTGTATTGGACTCACAAATATTGTAACATTACGTTTCACAAAATTCTTATTATAACATTCGATATTACTGTAGTTATGGTAATATTTCATTTCAAACTTTGTATTTTCTTAAACGAATGGATTCCTCACAGTTAGAAACACTGCCTACCAGTGTTTTCGAGTTGCTGTAACAGAACTGATATCATTAAACGATCGTTTGCCTCAGTGTACCAAAGTGCATGGTCAGACGCAAAAAAGCACTTTGCTTGACCGAATCGTGACAAGGGACGATCAGTTAGACGCGAAAGCGCGGACTCACCATGATCGTCGAAATGCTTTTCATAATCGGCTTCGCTCCACTGGGTCTCGTGCGTGGTCGTGGTGTCGTGCTGCGGTGAGCGCGGCAGCACGTTCGCCGAGCGTACGCTCAGCGAGGAGCACCTCAACGAAAGCTCCAAGGCATCCAGCCAGCATTTGCCCGCAGCTTGCGACGGAGCTCGGAATATCAAGTAGGACGTGGGCAGCGGCTGCACCATCACGGCGCCTGAAAATCATTGCGCCTCTTTAGTCAATTCCACCGATCAAAAAACAAGTACGAGATCAGCCAAACTCAATTTTCTCCCCGTCCCACTTGCACGGCCAAACCTCACTGACTGACAAACTCAAAACTGACATTTTAAATTAAACATGTTAAACATGTCGATGATTCAAAATGTTGCCGATGACCGATACAATTATTTGTAAAAATTTGAAGAATTAATACCAACCAAGAAAAAAACGTTGACATACAAATTACAAATCAAAACAGTGCAAGTGTTTTTTCCATCTTATTATTTTTTTTTTTTTTTTGTTTTTCTTTTGACAGAAGGGATGTAATTATTTTAAAAGATCTGAAATGAAATTGTTATATAACGACATATTTAAGAAAAAATAAAATCATTCAATTACCCTTTTCATAGTCTTTGAATTATTTCTAAGGGCTGTGAATGTAAACGATTTATTATTATATCTAATAAAATTAATTATAATAAACTGAAAAATATTGAATGTTTCGTACAGAAAGTATCGTCTAGGAATTGAAAATAGTAGGGAAAAAATCGTTCTTCGAAATTGTCCTGTAAATTAAGTGTTTGATTCCTTTGAATTGAATTTCAGATATTTTGATATACTTGCTGGTTATAATTGATCGGTATCTTGAGCAGCTTCTTAAAATATTGAATTATAAATAAGATTAGCTCCGTTTACTTTTTTCCATGCAAGCTTTGCTCTTTTACAAACAATGTTTTCCATTATTTGAAGCTTTCTTAAAATTGATTATTTTTGCTTAGTACTCTGCCAGTCATTGATGTTTTGCCTTAAGCGAGTATTCGAAGCAAGTAGTTAAAATAAGATAAGAGACAGAAAGTCTTAGGAATGCAAAAGGTGTAGCCAGAGAACAGGTGTGCTGTTTTGCCGTTCAAAAAGACGTTTCGCTGGACGAATGTAATCGTATGAATTTCGATACATAATTAATTAGCTTTCATCGGAGAAACAGAAGACAAAGGGGGACGAAAGTTATTTCAAGTTTAATGTATTAACGATTACACCAGCGCAGTCCCTAAAAGCGCGCTCACTTTGTCAAGTATCAAGAAAAAAAAGTGTCGGTTTGTATTTACATTCAACTTTGTCAACTCGATCAAGAATTGCACACAATTATGTATGTGTATCGACAAGCAAAGTACATAATGTATACAACTTTTAATGATCAATGTAACGTCGGATTATTATTGATACAGAAAAAAAGTAAAATATTTAGGGGGGGGGGGGTCTATTCACACGATCCAATATATATTTCAGAATATAATCCCAGAAAGAGACACGTTGAGTAGATATGTGTTAATAAACGAGTGAAGAAGAAGAAGAAGAAGAAGAAAGAAAAACAAATAGTTAACACAAAGTAAGATTATTATTTAAATATTTTACAAACGAGCTAACAAATTGCCATTCGTTGATACAATGTGATTCACTGGAACATTTGCTTGTTATTTACAAGAGATGCTTCGGTGGCCTCTCCAATTACATAATTGATTATTAATTGTAGGATTTGTCGTTAAGTATGCAGGCACATTTACATACCTGCGACACTAAAACTTGTTCTGTTACAATAAGTAATTAAGTTGTTAAATATTTCCCCGCGTAAACATTTTGTTTCTCTATCAACCATAATTACGTGCTTTGTTCAAGTTTAAAGTTTCACGTTACGAGTATAACGAGTAATCTTTTTGTAGAACATCCCGGCAAGCCATTGAAATTGTATACATTATATACTACAATACGTCAAACACAAAAGTTCTGTGCGAATGGAAGAATTGATTTGTAAAGTTTTGTATGCGTCGTATACAAGCCGTTTAAAAGGCGTGTCAATTGTACACATATTAATAATCGACGTCGAACAAATGCCAATGACGATACATTTGTGCGCGTTGGATCAATGTCGAAATTATAATGAAACGCGTTATTGGCGGTGCAAATAAAGCTGAGCCGATTTCATTCGTCCGTTACAAATCCGCACGTGAAATTGTGCTTTGCAAAAGGTGACGGCTAAAGACGTACGTAAACATTATGCAACACTGATACCATTCAAAGAGATCCCTGTGAAAATGGCGCCTATTTTTCAAATGAAAATTGAACGCTTCATGATATTAACGATTTGCGTAGCTAGTATTTTGTAATTATAAGGTGTTCTATTTAAGCTTTGTATTTTTAAATTAGCATTTTATAAAATTGATGCCTCAAAATGATAGCGCATAATGAAAGCGGCACTTCATTTTGATTTCAAATATCATTGCTGGAGATGAGATATTTACGCTATGACAATTAAATACCACCTTCACAAAGATTTACTGAATTGATCATCAATCAGTTTCTGCGACTTCCGTATATATATATATATATATTCTGTATTACCATCTGCACTTACGATACATTAATCCAGTGACTTTAAAAGAAGCAAAAGTAAAACACGTTACTGTGATCTTGCAGTTGTTGTATCCTAACGACAAAAAGACGTGCGTTGGAGTAAATTAAAAGGTCACTAAAAGCTCGGCGCAAAGCAACGCACTTGCTTGATTTTCGGCTAATAAGCCGCGTTGGGTGGGAGACTGTCGTTCATGCAATCAACTTATTTGTTAAGATCAACAAACGTAGGAGGACAGTCTATTGAAATGAAAGGCAATTGGGTTCAGGCTGCGCTTACTAAGTGCCTACTACTGACTACCACTCTAGCAAACATTTCACGCCGAATTCACCCTGGTATGGTTAACATTGATATGGTCCTGATTGGACAATATTTTTGAATTGCGTTTCTTTGCGAGGACAAATTGTACCAGGACCTAACCAGCTCGCAAAAAATGTCAACTAGAGAAACAGTCAATTATTGTCTGACTTACCAATTGTTTCTTTTTCCGGCCCACGTGGCGCCCAAATGGATTGCTCTAGCGGATGGAACAGCTTAAAACAAAAGCCGTCCTTCTTGCTCGGACGTTCGATCACTTGGCATGTGTTCAGCAATATTGTACCAACCCAGTGGTTGCTCTAAAATCAATAAAGGTTAATGATTGTGAAAATCAAGTTTATGGATCGTTGCCTTAATCTGATTTGATCGTATCCAACGATCACTGATATCTTTTTACCTTTATATAGTTTAACTATTAAATTTCGAAACATAAATATGTCTCTTAGAAGTTCAATATATCTACAAAATATTTATGATTTTGTTAGAATATTTTGAATATTTAAAGTATTAGTATGGTAGTTTAAGAACAAAAACCAATGTCTAAGACACAATTTTCTTTCTCAGTTCCCACGTTATAAAATAGTTCATAGTTGACGCTAAACGAATCTATTAATTTTTCAATGCAAAGTTAAGTTAATTAATGAAGAAAAATATTATGAGGTTTGTTGAGAATCCTTACTTTCATCTTGGGTGTCTTGTATAATAGCAGTAAGCCAGGTTTGAGTATGCACCAAAGTTTGGTCCAGCTTTTCAGGGTCCCACGAACTTTTAGCCAGTCGCTCAGCACGACCACTGTCGGGTCTTTTAATGAACTCAACAGCTCGTTGGCCACCCGCTTTTTCTCCATCCGATACGTCTTTCTTTGAGCTTTGTAAGACTCCTTTCGCGTGAGCTTGCAGTCACTGGACTGTAATTGAAAGTCGTTTATCAGTCAAGCCTATCGAAGTTATCCCTAAGGAATCATGAATACCAAAAAAAAAAAAAAAAAGAAACAAATAAAAAAAAAAAAGAAACATTGCCAATATTGATTCAATACCGAATATGTGTTCATAGTCCCACAGGGATTATTTAATGTCGAGCACAATAGTCTGGCTTACTTTGGTTTTAATTTTTCAAAGGCCACCTGTGACCACTGTGTATAAATATCGCAAAAAGAATGAATAAAACCAAGGTTATTAAAAGCCTCCAAGCTTGTCTTATCAGATACATTTCGAACAGTAATAAAATGTATTACGTTAATGCAATTAAATATATTAATTCACAACAAGCAGTTTCAAACCAAAGAGTACACGTATTGTGACCATCTTCTAATAATGTTTTCTAATCGAGTTAATGGACAACGAGGAAACTTCACAGTGTGTATTATTAGAAAGTGAAAAATGACTAAAAAAGTATGAATCCAACAGAAAAAAATAATTTTCATCGGTACTGTTGTTCCCTTTATTGAACACCCGATCGTATCAGATCTGACGGAGCGCCATCTACAATAACAAACTCGTTCTTTTCTCAGCACAGAAGACACACGATAATCACCTTTTCCGACAAGTTGTCTATTTTCAAATTGCTCTCGCCCAGCGTGGATAAACCTGGAACAAACAAGATACATGACATGGTACATTTTGTCACACCGACACGATTCATCGTCGGGCGCGCAGGCACTCCTTTGCTTCGCGTCGTTAAGACGGTGATTTATGCGGCTTCTCGCTTTCGTAAGAATCAAGGCGTCGCAGATGTCATTAGAGTACGCCGAAAGTTCACGTTTGACGTTCCAAAACACTTGACCATGCACTCCCCCCTCCCTCCCCCCCTTCGCCCCGCTCTTTGTCATTTAATCTTTTATTTTTTCCCGATCATTAAAGTGTTTGGATCAGCGTTGACCTGTGCATAACAAAATCACCGACGAAATTCGATCGGCATTTAAAGCGCGCCTTACGTCTCGAGAATCGTCGCACGTTTAACGCGGGCTCGCTCTGGAACATGCGGAAGCGCGGCATCTTGCGTCGCGCGGCGATTGAACTGATTCAGCGCGGTGCACCGAACCTCGATACCCCCACGTCTTTATCTTATCGCTCGCATTTATCAGCTCAAAACCGATTGCCGTTTGACAATAAATAGTTTTATTTGAAAACAGTCGAATTTCGGGTGAATTAGCGTGTGAAGGGGTATTGTTAGAAAGGACAAATTTTTGGGCGTATGATACACGTTTGTGATAATTTGTTATTTAATAGAAAAAAGCTATCCGATGACACGTTATTCAATCACTCAATTTAATTGCAATCGAAAGAAAAAATGAAGAAACAAAATTCAACAAAACTGTTTAACTAACATATATAGTTATTAACTCTTATTTTATGTACATCAGGATAGATGTGTTTTTCTTCAATTGATATGTTAATCGGCGTCGCAGTTTTTTTTTTTTTTTTTTTTTTGCCATGAAAAACATTCTCAAAGTCCTACAAGAATTAATTACAACTATTTTTCAAAACACTGTCATATAAAACGCGTAAAAATACGACTGCAACAGTATAGTGATTGTTTGTACATGGATATGAATGAAATCATACGTTATGGTAATAGTTTTTTATATGTTTTTATACTTTTGTATTATTTTCCGTTCAGCCGTGTATCGTGTGATGTAAATGCTTTGTTAACGCAGGTCACGACAATTATTAAGTCATCAATGTGTTATCGTGAATTACAATTAACGTGATTTACCGGCACGATTTTTTCCCCCCGCTCAAATTAATCGCACCCCGACTGCCGCGCACGCAAACGTGTCATAAATAATACAGAATCAATTGTTTCTGGTATCTTTCTGCTGAAAGTCAACGCCGCGCCGACGTCCCTTAAACGGTTTATTTTAAACTATAGTCAACGACGAAGGGTGCTTATTTTTATTCCGAGCAACCCTTGAAGCGCGAAGGCACTTTTGAGATTTAGTTAATGTTTATTAAATTGTAAAATCCGCTTGGTAATTACGGACGTTATAGGCCGGCTTAAAAAAGGCGACAAAGAACCTTTTATCGTAACACTTTTTTGTTGAATTTTTTATAACTCCTCCTGCTCGTCGCGTTAATGGCACAAAGTCACATTTTCATATTTAAGCATCTGCTTTAATTCAAGGGAGTAGGAAATAAAATAATGACGTGTCGCTTCGTGACACTTTTCGACGCGATGGTCAAGCAAACAGTGACGATTAATATAATTTCATGTCCGCGTTTGTGCAAAATGGTATACTTTATGATATCGATTTGACGCTGAAGAAAATATCGTATGTTATGATTAATATTATTATTATATTTTTTAAAGATCGGATAGATAAAGTTTGTAGTATGAAACGATTCCTTTTTATTAGTCAATTTAAGTAGAGAAACTTATTTCCTTTAATGTCACGAAATTGGAATTTCAAACGTCCAAAGCAGTGAACTGAGTATATTGGAGGAAAAAGTAGGGAATTTTCAAACTAATATTTGTCGGTACAGTGAAGCGGCTTGAGTTATTAAAAATTTGCAAGTTTTGTTCGTGAATTTTTGGTCACGATACATAATTCGTATTTTTTATTTAATATTCAATAGCATGAATCAGTTACGTAACATTTATTTTACATTTCACCAAATGTGGATTATTGATTTTTGTTCTTTTTTCAATACACGTTCGTTCTCTAAATAGTCCACGAAATTCGATCATTAAATACTTATATTTTGAAAAAAGTTTAACAAAAATGATGTCGAGTTTTTATTTACTTCTTTGCATCTTTGTTAACTGTGCGTTATTAATTTTTTTTTTTTTTTTTTTTTTTTTTTTAATTTTTTTTATCTTTTTTTTAATCTATTTTTTTTCGTGGAATTAAATAATTCATAAAAATAAATTTAAAATTTTTTTTTTTTTTTTTTATTAATCTTTTTTCTTTTACACTTCTCTGCGCCACCTAGACCTCTCTCAATTCATTTTCTCCCTCTTTCTTTTAATAAAAAAA
>JABFOV010005677.1:0-11702 GCA_022817685.1 Aradophagus sp. ZL-2020
TATGCAGAGGCTTAACGTCTGCATGTATATTTTAAAAAAACTTTAATGTTTTTCAACAATTTTCACAGACCAACCATTATTTGTAAAGACTCGGACCTCAAGGAAAATTGTTGCAAAAATAACGCTAGGTCTGTGAAATTGATTGAACAACCTTAAAGTTTACCAACAAATATACAATAATCACCTACAGTATAAAACCTGAATTTACTATTTTTACTTTAATTTCCAAGTACAAATTCGACTACTTTAATTTTATGGAAAATGTACTCCAATTTTCTCCTCTTTCTTTACAATGTAATGCTCGTTATTAGCCAAACGCTTTTCTCTCATCCCTTCAGCGGTGAATAAACGTTGTCCGACTCGGCCGATGACGTCACTTGGTCGCGCTGACAACTCACCGTTGTTACTCTTGCAGACGCAAGGCTGCCGGGTTTTGTTTTCCAGTTTAACGGGCTGTCCTTGAGTGGGCAAGAAGGCTTCTCGTTTCTTGGCGGACGGCAGGGCCGCGTTGCCGGCGCTCGGCGTGTGACCACCCTGCACGAGGAGCGCGCTCGCGCTCCCAGTCGGACTGCTGGCGCAGGTGGGGGAATTGAGGGCGCTCGGGCAGCCGGTGCTCGAGCCGGTCGGCGACTGGTACTCCTGGAGGACGACCCCGCTCGAGGGCACGACGTTCGGGCCCGAGTTGGCCGAAGAAAAGCTGCTGATCGTCAGCGCCGGAGGATTGCCCGTCACCAGCGACAGTTGCGGCGAAAAAGCGTTCTGGTGGATCCCGCTGCCTGCAACCGACGGATATTAGATTACAGTTGCCATTACCTTACGTTTTACAGTTTGATAGCCCGCATCGGGGAAAAAGTATAGAAATGTAGGTGGCCGATACTCACTCGAAAAAGGATGCACTGAGTGAAGAATAATTTTTTTGGTTCAAGATAAAATGTATCTCGAACCAAGAATAAATGTTCTGTGGTTAAGCCAAGAAAAAATGTCTTGACAGGCTCAAGTTAGATTTTAATCGAAAAAAATAATTGTAAAAGTTTGTGATTCTCGAACGAAGTTAAAGATTTTGGTGAGTGCAAAGAACTTTGTCAAGTTAGTTGATTCGTTTGTTTTAAAGTTTTGGGTGGATGAAACATAATCTTTGTGTAATTGAAATAAAAATTAGATTTTTCTTTTATTTTGTCTTATGTGTCTATGTTTACTTGAGAACGAAAATTCGGTAAAAATATTTCAACGCGTTTCTCATGAACATTTATTACAATTATAGTTGATAAACAGTTTTCGATTCGTATGTTTTATTTCTATTAATGTTCTTATTTGTGAAAATTTTTCACGTATTTTTCAAGTATTGCAATGGTGCATACTTGAAATATGCAATAGGAATGACGCAATAATGCCTGAGTTCCATTTTAGAAAGAACAATTTTTACTTTTCAGAAAGTTAAAGAAGATCAATTTAAGATTTGTATTACTTTTCACGACGTAAAAACTGATGTTATAAGAATTCATGCTTTTTTTCATTTTTTTTTTATGTTTTGACGTTGAAGTTTTATCTACAGTTCAACAAGATCCCCCAACTACGGGAAATGAATAAATAAGTTGTACTTCTTGTTTGTTGACATGAGTGTTATATTACGTCTGAAAAATCATTTCAAGTCAGAAAAACAATTTAAATTCTCAGATGAGGGGCTACAGGTCTAAGGGGTACATAATATATGGATTTACTTCCACACTTTAACTTCACAGTTTTTCAAGACTCGAAGCATAATTCTTTTCAGGGAAGAAATGCATTATAAATTAATTTGCACTTACGAAGAAACTTGTTACTTATGATTTCAATTTGGATTAAATTAAATTACTGACTGACAATATTGCTATTACTGTTATTATTATAATTACTGTGATTATTATTATCACTATCATTATTTTTAAATAAAATTTTTTAAATATTCTAAAGAATTAAAAGTAAAAAACTAATCTCATTAGATGCATACATTAAAAATATGTTTAACTCAAGGTTTAACGCTTTCAAGCTTGAAACATTGTTGACAGAAGTGCTTCTAATAAAAAGACACGATTTTACAAAATAAACTTCATTCGATTTAACTTCACTGATAATAAATGTACGTAATTTAAACTTTAAACTTTATTCGAAAACGTTTATACTTCGTTAAAGTATCATTGTGATTCGAGAAACTTGTTCCTACTTTATATAGCTTCGATAATCACTTTGTAGAAAAAGGCGATGTTTATTTATTTATCTGTTTATATATACTTTTTACAAGCGAGCAATTCAGTTTCATAAGAGATTGAAGCAATGTTTCCAGTTGTACAACACGCTGTAAAATATACATTTATACAGATCATTACCTGGGCAACTTAATTAATATCCTTTCGGCTCAATAAATTGTAAGAGATACGAAATTTTGCAGTAGGCTTTATATATTGTTATTATAAAAGCCGAAACGATCTGGCTGGCAGGTATATGGTGGTAGTATATCTGGTGAGTGTGGACGTTCTGGCCGAAAAAAGGACGAGGATGATGAATATTAGTAAATGCAGTAGTGGTAGCAAAGATTGCCAACGTTCCGAAGCAGTGTGACAAGAATTATAGCATACCACGTACTGAAGCGAAATTAAACTTCTTAGGGATAAAATAGGGGACTCGGTAGCGATTTTTGATATCCTAATAAACGGGTCGTTAACAAATCTCACAATCGGGCTAATAAATGATTTCGCGTGTTTCAATAAAACGCGCAAAAGTCACTCGATACTAATCATTTTCAGATCAAGTTATTAAATCCCGCAGGCGGGAAGAATTGATATTTGTAATTTATATTATATAAAAGTTTGCGATTTGCATGCCGTAAATGCAAATCTCTTGAGCTTCATTTTTCTTCCTCTTTTTGCGCGGAGTTTCTGCGTAGTCGCAGATATAATAAGAACGTTTCAACCGTCGAGCTGAAGAGCGGAGGAAATGCCCTCTTCTATCGGATTAATCGAAGGAAATCTCATGTGAATAAATGAAAGAACGACTGAATGGCGTTGCCGTAAATGAAGGGTGACCGAAACGAAAATTATTAGCATTCTATGCAAGCGAGACGAGAAAAAACGTATCAATTTATTTAAAATATATGCCCGTGGTGCCGATCGCGATCTTTAACGTATTATCGATGAAATACACGAGGATTATTTTAATGCGGCATTTTTGGCCAGCGAGAGATATTAATGCAACGTGTTCCACGCGAAAGGCAGGATATTGAGTTGAAAGTATTTTTTAATCAGTGTTTAACCCCTTGAACTTTCATACGCGGAGTCGGGTACTTTTTTTTTCGATATTCTAACATTGCATATTTTATCGCATTAAAATTATTAATATAAAATATCGTTTAATTTGATTCTAGACATTTTCAATTCTCAATGTCAAATACTCAGCAAAAAAAGTTCGTATTAGTAGCTCGATATTTTATTGCACTTCAATCTGAAAAAATGAATTACTTTTGTCAAGAATGCAAACTTATAAACATTTTTGGTAAAATGTGGGAAAAAGTCGAATAATTTGAATAATCCCCAGTGACAGATTTGCAAAAAGAGAGAAGAAAAATGTTAATTACAGCAAGAAAAGTTGATAAATTCAAAGTATAGATACTGTCAAATGAAATTTCTATTTGAAATGCTGACGATCGATGTTCACTGTTAAAAATTTAATGACAATTAATGATAATTGTCAAATATTTACTCATTTTAGAGTCAAACGAGGTAAAGTTCACGACTTGAAAATGTGTACATCTATAACGCAGATTAAATTAGCTACGATCATGTCATATTAAAGTTCAACATGTTTTAATCACTCCTATTTAGCATTCTACTTTATAATGAAAATGAAATTCCGACAAAAATTGGGAATCATTTTACACCGCAATTATCATACCATATAATTTCACTCTGTCTATTTCTAACAGTGACTTTTATACATTCAAAATGCAGTGATCGCCCAGCTCAACAGAATGTAAACAAATTTCTGTACAATGCAAACAAGCGTTAACAATATAAGTTACGAATTTTCATCTTCGCCAAAATTACATCCACTATTTTCCCACAAAAAGCTTCGTTTCCATTTAATCCTTTTCTCCTCTCCTTGCACCTGTAGAATTACTGACTGATTACTGTATGATATTTGACTAGACATTCGAAAAATGAAATTGGTCATGTCAAACGGCTACGCCCTCCCTCCCCCCATGCCCATGTTAAACCGACATTAAAAGGTTTTAGATGCCGTACTGATCCGGCGCACGTATGCAGGCGTCCTCGCGGCGGTCGGGGGCGCATTTCCGCGTCGGGAAATCAATATCTAATACAAACCGTGATGCAGATGATGAAGTCCGGTGGCGAGGTTGAGGGTGTGCTGCGTGTGCTGGGTGTGCTGTGCATGGTGGAGGCTGCCGATGTTGACCGTGCCGACCCCTTGGAGTCCCAAAGTCGGCTGGCCCGGGGGCGTCGTCAGGCTGGTCAGGTTCTTGGCGAAAAACTCCAGCTGGGTCACGGGGACGGGGCTGTAGGGCGAGCCGGGGGGCGGCGTGGGAGCGCCCCAGGTGTAGCCACCCACACCCACACCCACTGCGGCAGAGAACATGCTCTCCGACACTGAAACGAATCATATTACTTTCATTTAATCAACCACCCTCGAGCTTCTCCGCCGTTATTAACATTCCCTGCATTCCTCGTTACCGTTCGCTTGTTTTTACACTCGTTTCATACCCCCCCCCCCTGCCCTCCCCCACTTATCTATCGTTGCAGCCTATTGCTCCCCGGAGGATCATTGATTTCATGTTTCGTCTCGGAAGTATCAATTTCCGACAGACGGGAGTATTTTTGTAGGCGACGAAAACGACCGAAGCGACGTTTCTCGTCTCGAGTAAAACCCGTCACTCGGGTAGACTAAACTATTTTGTCTGCCTCGAATAGAAGTCTGTCTTTGCCGGCGATGCGCCCGAGTTTTACGAGCTCCCCCTGTGCGGGAATTTCGGGACGACGCCAATTCTCGCGGACCGACCGATCGCGGGTCTGGTGGTGACGCGCGAGATTCGAGTCGGCACTGGGTCAGCGGTGATTTAATGAGATTCGCGGAGTAGTTAATGGGATAACGATGTACGCAAGGTGAAAAACTGCGCTGATAAATGTATAGTTGGTGGAAGTAATTATGGGTTTCGTGGATCGAAGGCGTATAAGAATTTGTGTTGATATTACGGAAGAAGTTGGAAGTTTTTGGAGAAAAGTTCGCGGTTATTTTGTGATTTGCTTTTAGACGATGTCCACTGAGAGAAATGGATGATCAAAACTACTATCGGATAATCCACGTGAATATCTAGATAGTTAATCGGAATATTAAGATTGCATTTATACAAATTATCTAATGGTTATTTTAAATATTTTTTAGTGGCTCTTTATCAAGAGATTAAATACTTTGTGAATGTTGTGTGAGAAAATATCAATTTAATTTGCTGTTGTTGATTTAAGATATTCACACCAGTATAAGATTTTGAAATTAACATTTAAATTATTGTGGCGTATATGGAGTACAAGTTGGTTTGGAATGAATGAGTTTTGGAAGCGGGAATATGTACAAGAAAAGTCACGACACGAAACAAGTAAAATTTGAATTCGTTCGTTTACTATGATTCATGCGAAGAAACTGCCATAGTCGAAGTATGTGAAAGTATACTTTGTTGCATTTACAACTCACGTTAATTCGTTTGCAAAATATGCTGGAAAAATCACAAAACATGGTGTAAAACTTGTACTCGCCACCATACTGTTAGCTGGTAAACTAATGAAGGCAATTAATCAATTTACCGACAGTGAGTGGCGTTAGCCGTAAAGTAAGAGTACAGCGACAAGTGCAGGACACAAGAAAGGTTATCAAGACTTGGAACACTGTGATTACCAGATGATGTGTGATGTTCGAAATTAAATTCAACAAAGTTATTCAAACACATTTTAATAAATAAGATCGTATTGTAAACCAATTTTGAGAATACGTATTTCATGAAGGATATTTTGAAACTTTGGACTTTTTTTTTTACTATTTTTCATGATTCTGGAATATTTTTAAGGGGAGGAAATTGATCTAATAAGTACCCAAGGTTGAATCTGCATAAACAATGACGCGGAAAATTTAAGCTGATGGAAAGAACAAAGACATGGTAATGTATCTTTTCCCCATGTTTTTCTCAATGTTGACAATAGGGCCAATACATAAGCCAAAAATAAATCCAACAGATGTTTGCCAACAGTTGGGTCGACATTGGACCAATGGTTGTTTTTCAATTCTTGCCCAGCGAAGTACTTATTTGTAGGTCTTTGATTATAAGAATACCTCGGGGGTAACGTGAAGGGATTCGGTGACGATTGTCGAATATGTCAAGTTTTTGTTTGCATATGTAATAAAACATGATCTACGAATAAATAATGATATTAATAATAAAATTTCAATCGTAATTATCGATTGAAAAAATAACTTCAAATACAGTTTAAGCCTGTTAATAATGTAACGTTAACAGTTACTTCTTTTCAATAAGTTAATACAAAATTTATTCCTACATGATTTGGTTTTTAATAGAAAAACACGAAAGTAACTAGAACGAATAAAAAAATTAATTTCCTTCCTCTGTCTCATCTTGTGAAAAGTATTTCTCATGGCTAATTTTTTTTGCTGTCAATATAACTTACAAAGAACAGAATAAAGTAAAAGCACAGACATGAAGAATAAAAATAAACACATTATTGAAAATAAAATATGATCGAACATGCATTGAAACGTTGTATCTTATACCTTTTCATTTATTTTTAAATGCAGGGATTTAGATAACTGAAATTCTTCCTCGTAAAGTATTATTTCATTATTATATATATATTAATTAAAAACTGCATGGCTCGATAGCTTGGATCGGGAAAGTCCAGACGTTTGAGATAATTATTTTTCTACGCGGTATGACAAAACGATACGAGAGACAGGTTTCGCTTTGAAGCCAATTTCAAGGAAATTAGTCGAAGCGATATATTTCTTTGTGGGCCATCAATAATTCATTTACGAGATAGAAATATGATCTGGTTGCAGTTCTTAGACGTCATTTTGCCGTTTATCAGTTATTGATCTTCAATCATAATGCGTTTCACTTGTTTTGTTTATTAGTTTAATTAACTAACCATTGTCTTTCTTTACCGAGAATATTTTTAATTAATTCAGCGGAGCTCTCGTCCGTACTTATCTAGCAGTTGTATATAAGACATATACGTTTGTATAAATAATTCCAGTCAATATTAATTTTATCGCGCTTAAATCACCGCGTAGATAATGCCAACTGATTATTCACCTCTCGATTCTAATGAGACTGACAAATAAACCATTTTTAAAAACAAACACGATTCGCCCTCGATTCTTTTTTAAAAAATACAATAACGCAATTAAAGACTCTTCGAATGCAAACACTAGTTAAAAAGTTTTATTTTTAAAAACGTTTCATTCTTTATTAATATTAAATTGAGCAGCTGTTTTAAAAATACTCTACATTGCTTGTAATATTAACTACAAATTAGGACAAATTTGAGGTACATTTAAAATAAAGTCCTCCCGCCGATCCAACTATTTCATACCGAACGAAGTTTTGACAAATCCGTAGTTAATTTTAAATTTGCTTTATATTTAACTTGACTGTAGGCATTTTGGGGCGCCATTTTGAATATTTACCCCGATGCCCTTTTGTAATAAAGCTGACATTTAAAATAGCAGAAAACGAGACCCATTGTGTAAGTCGCATAAATTTGTGTCCGTTTCTATCGATTTAACGCGGATCGATATTTTGTTAAATAATAACGTTTCGGATCCGAAGCGCAACACAAAGCCTTTCGGTTGGAAATCGTAATCACATTGAATGACTCTTCAAAACTGTACATCTCAACTATTAGCAATTTCATTCATCGGCCTAGAAGAATCGCCCGAAATCAGCATGAATGATTGTTTTGGCAAGCGAATGATTAATTAACCGTTTTTTCTCTTATCTTTTTTTTATTTTTTTTTTATTTTTACTTATCAGTTTGTATTGAAAAGCGTCGGACAGAATCGCATGAATAATTGTATTGACCCCGTAGCCTTGCTCGAGCGGGGTATTAAAATTTATCGCTTTAGTTCGTCAATCCCGACGATGAATATTCAATAAACGGCAGCCGGTAGCAGGTAGGATGTTGAAAAATCCAAGCAAATGCGACGGCGTTTCGAGAATGAGCCCGATGGGACGTTTCGCGCGAAATGCGACAGACGAATGAAACGAGGCGGTGCTAATCGAGTTGCGGATTATTTACGGATACGGGCAAGTTCGCGGATTGATTTAATTGCAAAAAGAAGAGGCTTCGATGCGACTTTTGTCTCGACGAGCTGCGAACTTCAGTTTCGGGAACGTCTCCCTTTTTTATGCGATCACTGTCATTTTCGTTTCGCGGTTTAATCGAGTAACGTTTTTACTAGCGAAGAATAATCGAAATTTAAAAACTGAGTCAGCGAAATTGATATATTATTCAAATTAAGATTTATGCTTGTATGATGTTTGACGCATTGTTGTCACAAAATGAATTTTTAATTACTAAAGTTTTGGTAAATTAATATTAACTGCTTGACGAAAAAACTTGAAAACTTCTGAGTCGTTTTCGTACACGAATGGAAACAAATGAAAAGAAAATTTTTTTGTTCATTTTTAAAGGTTACGAGTTTCTGTCTTATGTTGCATTACTCAGACGAACGCCGTAAATGTTTTTAAGTTTTTTTATGCTTTATTTGTCATTATTTCAAAATTAATTGTCGGAAATGTTTAACATGAAATTGTATTTGGAATTTCAATTAGGTAGCGAGTTTCAAAAGTCGCCCACACCAGGAGAAATTGAATCTTTGACTAACATACCTAATTTGGACGTTAACAGTTTTTAATTAAAATGTGACGTATTTCAAAAGAATAAATTTCCTCAAAGCCATTATAGTTTAAATTTCCAAATAAATGTATTTCATGCTGGAAACCTCTTTTCGCAGTGCATCAGTTTTATTTCCAAATTTGTCATGATGAATTGTCGACAAAATGCAACGTTACAAACAACGATTTCGCAATCAAACGTTTTGCATTGAAATGAACCGGTGTTCCTATAACATTTTCCTCTGCGCATCGGACGTCAATTGAGGCTGACGCAATATTTTATGAAATATTTGTGTCAAGTATGTCGCGGGTATGTCACGTTGAAAACGCGATTCAAATAATTTGTTGTCCCATACAAACCTGTCCGATCTGTTAAATGATGAATGGCAGCATGAAATAAATGCATTCATTCGTTATACAACGTTAACATTTGAATAACAATATGAAACGAAAAAAAAGGGGACAAAAACAATTTGTAATGAAGCATAGAACTTGCATCCACCTAAAACGGTTATATCCCCGCGAGCGCCTGAGATACGAGATTGGCTTATTTATTCATATAATGTAAATTCTGTTGTGTCTATCCGACTCTGAAAATCATTCGGACTCGACGCTTGCAATCTGCACGTAGAATTCATGGAAATGTAAATTAATGATCGATCGTGTGTAAAAAAAAAAAAAGTACTGAACGTTTGCCATAGAAGCGAATGAGAAAAAAAGAAAAAAAAACACACATCTTTCTTAACTTTTTGTACTGAAAAAACAAACA
Source organism: Aradophagus sp. ZL-2020 (assembly GCA_022817685.1). Lineage (NCBI taxonomy): Eukaryota > Metazoa > Arthropoda > Insecta > Hymenoptera > Scelionidae > Aradophagus > Aradophagus sp. ZL-2020. The sequence goes on from JABFOV010005677.1 coordinate 9,720, forward strand.
AAGCAGCAATTCGCAGCAAACCAGACGACAAGGATGTTCAAATTCATCGACCAGGTTGGCGTTCTTTTTTCCCCGTCTCTTTTTCCGACGGAAAACTTGTCAAGCAAAACGTAATCGATAAAGTTGGATAGTTATGTATTGCGCAATGAATAAAGTGAAGCGGGGGAAAAAGGTTTTGACGGCCGTTCCAGCGCGAAACACTTCGATGAAAATTAATGATCAATTCACGACGTCGAAAAAATTCCCGGAGGCGAGCGTGCGCGCGCGCGTCCCCCCAACGAAACTAATTACTCGTTTGCTTTTACATCGAATTCATTGGCTGCCCTGTCGAGAAAAAGCTGCGACACTTGGCCGCAAAAAAATTGTTTCGTCGCGAACACCGCTTTTCGCCGCTCTTTCGATACGCCCGCGAAATTCCGTCGACCGTTTTCAAGCGACGCCGTTAATCTTTCGACGACTTCTAAATTCGAGTGGATATTCATTTTTGACGTTACGTGGATTTGAAATATAATTTTCACTACGACAAAGTCACAACTTTTCTCATTTGGCTTGTTTAACGATTTACATTTGCCGAAGGTACGCTCGAATCATTTACAAAGTTAGACGAGGCATTTAATTTTCAATCATTTATGAAGTCAAACGGGGTAATGTAATTGAAATTTCCGACATTTGATCGAAAATTAAGTCGTACAAAACTTCTTGTGTGAGATTGCAACTTTTTTTATTAATTCTGAACTAATGAGTTTGTGAATATCACTTTATGAGTAAACAACTTCATTTTATAATAATATAACTTCTTGATTTTTATTTTGTTCATTCTTACGTTCACTAATGAACAACACTTCGGCAACTATCTAAATATAATTGAAACTACCAAAAATAGTTGTCCTGCCCTCAGCGGTTCGAATCATTTGTTCCGATAAATTGAAGCGATATTCTTTCATCGGAAACGTTATTTGAAACGATTGAAATTTATCAGTTGATCAGTCGAAATGCATAGTTTTCTCTTTTTTGTCTCGGTCGCTGAGTGACGCACCAGTCGCAGGTTCAATCGGACCAATTATTCAAACGCACGTTTCTCGGGTGGAGACGCAGATGAAGCAGACGAGGGGTGGTGGTCGACTGTGTTTCAAAAGGAAGTTAAAAAAGAAGAAAAAAAAGGAAAAAAAAAAGGAAAAAAAAGGAACGAAGACGAATGAAAAGAGAAGGAGAGGCGGACGACAGATCGAGCGGCCCGAGGTGTTATTGCCTCGCGCAAAGAGGAACTTTTTTTCGCGTCCCTCTTGGCCAACTTCCTTTCGGTTCGGCCTCCCGCGCCCGCGGCGTTTAGAATTACACCTAGCACACAATGACGTCGTTAAAACAAGAGCCAACGCGGGCCCCTTTCTTCGGCCCCGTCGCCCGAATTCTATAAATTCGGGCCGCGCATTTTAATTGCATAATTGCGCGATTGTGCGGCCCCAAGAAAAAGGCCCGCGAGCGCATTCAACGGGCCGAGCGGGGGCGCGAACAAAACGACGGAACAAAAGTTGGCGCGGAAGGGGGGGGGGGGGGGGGGGGGGGCGGTCTCTGTACGCAAATATGGTATATGCGAAAACTATTCTTTTTTTTCCAAGTATTTTTTTACGACCGAATTATTTTAATTTAGATAAATATAACAGACCAGGTATTGCTTACGTGATTTTTTTAATCATTTTTCACGCTTAAATCGTTGGTTTTTTATTTTTTCCCAAATTGAAATAATTCGGTCGTAAACGAAAATACTTGGAAAGAAAATTTTTTTGCACGTTAATTTCTACAATTTTAATCTTTATTTTTTTTAATTTTTAAATATTTTGCGTTAAATTTTTTTAATTCGAATTCGAAAAATATTTTTTTAAAACTATTTGTCAGTCGAGACACGTAAGTTTGAGGGACCATAGAGCTAGCCAGGGCATTGCCACGTATTGAGCCATGCCATGGTCCGATCCGTATATCGTCATA
>JABFOV010005678.1:0-11701 GCA_022817685.1 Aradophagus sp. ZL-2020
CGGGATGGATGGGGGGTTTCGTGGGGCCGGGGAGGGTGTTAAAGGGCCGGCCATTTTTTTTCGCAAAGGGGTCCCGGGCCCCCGAAGGGCCCGGTTAATTTTCCCCCCCGTTTTCCCGGGGGGCTAAATACGGACCCCCCGGGACATTTTTCCCCCCCCCCTCCCCCTTTCCCCGGGGGGACTTTTTCTCAAACCCCCCCCCCTTTCCCCCCCCCCCCCCCCCCCCCCGCGTCCATTCATATTCCGGCCGCTATATCACGGCATATCAACTGTTTTGTCAGTTTCAGACGGGCCCTCGCGCGATAGATGGGACTTGTTCTTCATTAACATAAATTTTATTATCGGCTTCGTCACTCAGCCGCGAGAATGCCCCGGCCGTCAAATTAACGCTTAATTCATTCGCTCGCAAACTCCGGCATTATTTATCCCGCTGCCAATTCATCTCTGCCGCCGTCTTCCTTTTCGTCGCTTAAAATCCGACTCGTCATTTAACTCGACTGAAGGGGTTCTGTTCCACAAACGAGTCGATCCTCCAAATGTGAGGAAATTAAATTTGAATAAAAGGAAAAAGAAGATTAGAGAGAGAGCGAGAGAGAGAGAGAAAAGAAGAAAAAGAAAAAAAGAGGGTGTAACGGGCACGATGAGAGCTATTCAAAATGTACTCACAAGTTTATCCTGGACGAAAAAATTACAGTAGTAACTTTAATTAAAACTTTTGGATGTAAACGAAACGTGTAATGCATGAGAGGCAAAGTCGTTGACAACTTTTTGAGAGTCGAATTCAACGAAATTGTAATCTTTTTAGTATAATGGAGTTGAGTGCGTTTGGTGTTAATACGTGGGGAAAAGGGTGGGATGAAAATTAATAATTCGGTCAGTAGGAGGATTGAGAATAATTTTACCTAAGACGAAATAATCTTCTCTTCTGATTTTTTTTTTCGCGAGGTATGTTTACATTCGCCCGACACATCTAACAATGACATAAAAATGGTAATTTTTATGAACGGCGAAAGATCACAAAACAGTCGCGAGCAACGCGATGTTATACTACTTGCCACTGCAAATATTTTAATTATCACTATTTTTCCACAAATCCCACACATAATTCATGTGTTTTAATACTTTAACGAAGCCTTTATTACAACGAAGGAAAAATTTCAGGAATTAACTTCTTAACTAACTTTTTCCGTAAGCGTAATGCAGATTAAAAAGTTGAATTCGGTGGGATGAAAAGAGGTGACTGCAAAGAGCGCGAGGAAAAGACGGGAAATTATTAAAACCACATTTATATCCGTGGATTGTACACAATATCGCGGGCGAACCGGTGAAAACGCGAGGGAAAATCCAAAGACGCGTGATTCGAGCGCGGTGTCGCCCCCTGTGCCTTTCTTTTTTAATTAATCGAAATTGCCGGAAACCTTTTGGCGAAAGGCGCTTCCCCGGCGATATAAGCCACGTGGCAACGACGTTGCGTGGGATCGCGCAGAATGCACGGCAAAACGGTCGGGGAATGTTGCGAAATTTTCCTTGGCACCTTGCTAAAGATAACCATTTGCATTTTAGCGTGATGACGGTGGTGGAAAATAAGGCTCCAGGGGAAGCGCAAAGGCGCTCTCGAGAGACAACGAAGAGGCTTTAGGAGCGACGCGAGAGAGGCGTAAACTTAATTGACAAGCACAGGTGCTGTTTAAATATGGCTACGCTCGGTTTTACTTTAGCGAGTCCGGGCCACTCTTTCGTTTGCGCGATGACTATTGATCCGCGCGAATTGGAAGACCGTTGTTAAAAACGAAAAGAGTTTCGAGTCCGCTTAATGCAAACGCCGTTGAAAAAGTTGCCGCGAAATCAAGAGTTGTTTGTTGGATATAAATAATGAAGGAATTGTGTCGAGTATAAGGAAGGCGGTTATGATGATGTTTGAGGATGAAAACGTGGGACGGGGTACGAAAGTTAAACGAGTTTTTTAATTTTCGTATGGTTAAAAGCGAATAATTGAAATCATTAAAGAATTTATAAATCATTGAGAACTTTAGGAGACTGAAAAATATTTTAAAAAATTCAAGAAACGTTGAATAATTTTGAACTATTTTTTATGTGCATTAAAATGACAGGATTTCGATGAATGGAACATGTATAAAAGATTTTGAAGCTTTAATTGCCATTTCAGATAGTGAAAGTAATTTTTTTTTAAATTTGTGGCGCGTTATCGTTATCGTTGCTTTGAAAATAAAATGTAACGCGTCAGGTTACCAATACTCAAATTTCGCAATATTTTCGAGTAATTCGATATATGTAATGACATTACTTCTGTGCCATTTTGCGTGCAAAATTTAATATTTTAAAAATACACAATTTTCTTTTTTTCACGTTTGAAATTCGCTAAATGGTTTAAATATCTATTTTTACAGTTTCAAAATTAAATATTATTTTTCTAAAAAATATTTAGTTTCGAAATTGTACACTTTGAAAGAAACAAAAGAATATATTGTGAATTTAATTGTAATAGATTTATATCGATCACCAAAAATAAAAAAGATTCCCTGGCCCTTAAAACGCGTTAACGAAAATGCCTTTCCTTTGAACGACGAACCCAACAGCCGGAGAATTAGCAATTTTTTTTTTTTTTTCATCCCCAACACAGCGTAATTTGAAATGTTCAACTGCAAAATAAAAACGCTTTTACGGAGCTTTGCCTACCGTCCATGCTTCAAAAGAGAACACCAGCATTTGTCAAAAAGAGGAGTCTACGATTTCTTTCATGAAATTATTCAAATGTAAACCATCGATTTATCATTAATGTTGAACGTTCCTTTTAAATTTGTCTTACTTTCAGCCAGAAAATACCGCAAATAAATTTTCCATACTGTATGCAATCGACTAATTTTTTATTCACTACTTACGCGCAGAAAATTTTTTTCAAAATTGTTGTAAAACTGTACTTTTTTTGCAGTTTTTGAAGAGAACAAATTACTCAAATGCGATCAGTTTAAATGAATTTAATTTATAATTCTTCTTCTTATGTCCAGTAAATTTTATTTGCAAGAGAGCTAATCATGTTAAAAAATGTAATTCAAATGTATTTCACTACTTTTGAACAGCGATTTCTTTACGTCGAAAAAGTATAAGCCAACTTCGGTCGAACCTGTTTACACTACATTCGTCACAGTATCAACGAAAAGTGTTTGACTAGTAGTCCGAGTTTTAATTACCGTTAACGTGTTCGGGCGAAAATACGTTGAATCAATAGATACGTAACCCAGAAATTAAAATTCCATTCATAATTCATTCGCGACTTAAAGCTGCGAAGCCAATGGGATCGCAGTATTTTGAGCGTCTTATTTTAAGAACCCGTTGGCTGATCGCCGTGACGTCAATTTTTCGCGCGCATGCGCCAATCGCTTGATCGCAATTAGTCGCGGTGCTGTTTTTATAAAACGCGACGCGAAATTATCAATCCACGGTGCTCGCGAGGAATCAAACTTCGGGAGTGACGGTCCAAGTTTTGCGTTTTTCGTCGCGCGGAAACGTAAGCACCGAGCTTGTTTGCCAAACTTAGGCTACGAACTATCAAGTAGTTTTATTCCAATGATATCGCGACTGTTCGACGTATCACAAAATCGGAGCTTGTCGGAAAAAAAATCGGAGCTAATCGGAGCAACTGTTACATTCGGGAGCCATTTGCATCTCGCGATGTTACAGCGCGATAATTTGTCTGGAGAGCAACTTCGCCGATCACGCGTATGTATCATAATTTCACGCGAATATCCTCGAAGCGACGCGCTTCTTTGCGTCGAGTTCTCTTAACGGTGTTTGTGGCTCGTTAAATGAGAAGCTGTTGATTTAATGACAACACTTATAGTTTATTTACTGTGATTGCGGGAGAAAGATATGTTTCAATTTTCGAGATTGCAACAAAACACCTGGTCTATGTTGTAATAAGTGTTGGATGTGATAACAGAGTTGGATGAAGTGTAACTCTACATGTTATACTTCTACATAAATATTTTTGTTGATTTGTGTAAATGTTTTTTGTGTGTAAAGTGTGGGGTTTTTTTTTAATAAAATAGAATTTTGCAAAATATTCGTCACATATCGCAGTATTAAGAAGGACAACAGTATCAAATTTAGCATAAAGCTGCGAAACAAAAATTAAGAATTCTAATAGAATTTTGCTTAAATTTTAAATACAGTATGGCTAGACTACATAGAATAGAAATTTGTTAAAACGTTATGAGTTATAAGTATAAAACCGATTGTTTCTATAAGATACACAGAATTATATAACGTTTGACACACGAGTGTCAGCAATTGACGATATCCAAAATTGAGTGTCTTTTGTTTTTGTTCGTTTAAAATAAGCTATAAAAAGGTGATTATTGATTTCACTTATTTTATATATAATTTATATATATCATTATAAATTTGTTCTTGAAATATTCTTCAGATTTGATTGAATTTTTCTGAATCGTATGGATATTACCATCTGAAAAAATTCAAATATATTTGTTTAAAGAGTAAATGAATCATTCTAAGGGTTCATAATGAAGAAGTTTAATAACAAGAAAAACAAAACTGCTCAAATATAAAGGTAACCTTCAAAATCGTTAACACCTGTGAGCAACCAATTGAACGCCCGAAACGCGACGGAAACAATATTCGGCCAGTAACTCAATTTGCAATTGTAATACCATCTTTAACCGTCCCATCCACATTTTAGCACATTCCAATCTGCATATTTAATATAAAATATATGGAACAGTAAATGTTCTACTCGATACGGCAATAACCTTTTTCGTATATCAATAAAAAAAATAGGGCCATCACCCCCCTTGACTTTTGGAATAAAATTCTTGGTGACGCTGCATCAAACAGGCCATAAAGTGAAAATGTAATTTAACGCGTAGACGAATAAGAACCAGAAAAAGGATAACAAAGAAAAGAAGAGGAAATCGCAGGTAAAGAAGATGAAGAAGGAAAATAAGAGACAGAAAATAAAAGGGGGGCGTTTGCAAGGGTGTCGAAGAATAGAAATAGGAAAAAGAATAATAAAAAGGGGAAGAAGGAAACGTTGATGAAGAAGATGAAAAAGAACATTGGAAAAACTATATTACAACAGCAACATAACATATATTATATAATATATATTATAACAGCAACAAAACATATTGTAATATGCACGGTTTTGCACAGTAATCTGTTTACGTATCTATTATTTATTTATATTATTATAATTACGTATTATTCATACTATGTTATGTATATATATATATATATATATGTATATATAAAATAATAATACAAATATAATAATAATGATAAAAAAATAAAAAACAATATTGTAATTGTAACTAATTTGAGTCGACTGTATAGCTGGGTTTTATTATTTCAAGTTAAGTTTCCAATGTTTACAATTCAACGAAATATTTATTTAAACGCTATTTTTATAGCGAATAACATATTTGGTCGATTAGTTTTGCAAAAATAAATCAACAAATATCAATTCACCAATAAATAAACATTTTTGTTTTAAGATATAATTTTTTTTCTAATTGTTTTTATTTCGTCGTTTAATAAACGTTGGAAACTTCGTATACATTTCATTTCGACCAATAAACACGTTGGAAATTTCACAACCTATACTGTGTAATATCATTTTCTCGGTGAATAAGGGACGGAAAAAGAAGGGGGGGGGGGGGATTGTAAGGGCACTGCGGTTGGCAATTGAATTAGAAAACGTAGCAAATGAAATTACAATGGACAATAAAAGTAACTAATAAAAGTGAGTTATAGGGCGAGCGGAAAGGCGGTGGCGTAATCTATTGGGGTCGACGATCATTCTGATCGTCAAGCTTGACGTTAATTGAGTTCGTGGCACGTGGTAAAGTGAATTAACGATTCCTCGCTATCCCTGCCTATCCTGATCTTGTCTCGCGGAGGCAAACGAGAAGTGAGCAGGTGGTTTTGCCTGAACGCGATTCGCCGCGAGGCCGTGGCGCCCGGGCTTCTGCGGCCGACACATGTGGGCCTGCGAGGATCGACTGTTAAGAAGAATCCCTCATTTTCAAATAAAAATGGACGTTGTTCTGATAAATTTTGGTCAATTTAATCCAGCCAATTCGTTACTTGCGAATCGCCGCGCGATGAAATATTTTTATTTGGGCGAAATTCATGTTTTTACTATTTATCATCATCGTCATCGTCATCATCATCATCAGGATTATGACTGTTATTATTTGTTATTGTTATTATTCCTATTATTTGTATTTTATTATAAATATTATTATTGTTTTTTATCAGTCGTAGGAAATTTGCAACGTTGAAAGTTTAACGACTACGATCATAAAAACATTTTTTAATGAAATACAAAGCTGTGTTTTCCCGCTAAAGTCTGCTTTCTTTTACAAAATACAAGCTGTAATTGAACAATGACAAAACAAAGAATTATTTCACTTCTATCAAAATTAAAAGTAGTCGCTTTGGATAAACATTTGTTTCAATATAAATTTTTGTAAAGTTTGAATTCTTCGAATATTCAACGTTGAAAATTTCCTATAAATTTTTGGACCATGCATTCAAATTCAGGTGAAGTTTAATTTAACAAAGTAAATCTTCCTTTTTTAATTTTTGTTCACGAAAAGTATGTAAGAATGCAATTTGAAAGAAAATAATGATGTTGACGTATCCCAAATTTTAACTAAAAGCACAACAAATAACGAAGGAATTTGATCAAAATTATTTTCAATTGAAATTTGTTCGCAGAAAATGTTGGAAACTTCTTGCATCTATGTTCATTGTAATTATTTCAAGCCAATATCGGAATTCATTTCTGAGCGATTGACATTTTTCAACTTGTTTTCTTTTCTTTTATTAGAACGCTTTATCGTCGAGCAATCAATAATTCCATGTTTTCATTTATGCTTACAAAATTTTCCCACCTCTTGATTTTTCGTTTCGATAAAATAAGATACAGATTGTGAAATTGCATATGTACATGCGAAAGCGAAATTCATTTCTGACAAATATTTTCTTTCCGACTTGAAAACGTCGTATCGGCAATTCGGGCGCAACGAATCAGGCGCTGTTATTTTAATTAGATTATTTGACGGTAAAATCGGTATTTACGGGCGAGGTTCGCCCGATCGGAATCAAAATAAATAATATTCAAATTTAAATGGCAAATATTTTCGTTGCAAAACAACGGTAAAGTCGGGCGCAATTTGCGCGATCGTTTTTTCAAACGCTCGCCTCCCAATTAAACCGCGAAGAACAAATAATCATTATAGGCCCTTAATATCACCATCGATCGGCCGCTCGAACGTCGCGCGTTATTTTTCTCTGATAATGAGCTCCTAATTCTAAGAGAATACAGATTTAACGTATTAAAATAAACTTTTCGATAAGCCCGGTGAAAGACACGCGCGGATGGCGAGCATTCATCATTGATTTATTAATTTGCAATTAAACTGCGCGGCGCATTAATTCGATTTCGATTGTAAAAACAGAGAAAGTATCGATTCGAGCGAACCGAACGGAATAACGTCGGCGGACTATAATACTCCTGGGAACATTTTTAAATAAAATTCGTTGCAATTAAAAATTAAATATACGTTTCAGTTGAAAGTTGTTCCCGAATGTAATTCGTAATTCGGTTCTCAAAAACAACAACGAAAATAAAATTGAACCCCAGTTTTGCATAAAAACGTATTTCGTTCGAGTTTTGATTTTTGTTGTCCAACGTCATTTGTTAATTGTACACGTAACCTTTAAATAATTTTCGTAAAAAGCAATTTGTCAAGTCCTTTACTGACGAGCGTATTGAATTCCGTGCAATCGCTTTATTGTTTATTATTGGCATCGTTACAAATTACCGATCCTCGCAATTTACCTTACCCACACGTAGGCGCGCACACCGACGCGCGCGCCGGTTCAGGCACATGTGCCGTGCGGGCATTAACAAAGGCGCATTCCGAAGGCGACTGTATGGGTGACTGTATAGTTAACACCGTGAATAATGTACTCCGGAGTGCATGTTCCGCACTAAGCTTCGCGATTAATGAACGCGTGTGCGAAGTTATTAAAGAGATTCTTGCATTAATCACCGGGCGGACGAAAAATCGTTAATATAATTGAAAAACAAGGCACACCGCTCGCGCGCTCTCGATTTATTTAATTTCCGTTGTTTCCTTTTCATTTTGGCTCTTAAAGAAAGTATTTGAAGTTTGCTGCGTGGGAACTTCCGCAGGGATCGAACTTTCGAAAAATCTTAAACGATTTATGATAATGCTAATTTTTGATAATGAGTTTGAAGTACGTATGTGCGCATTGAATGAATTTGAAGTATTTTTTAAGCAAGAAGTTTGAAGTTCGTATGTGTATTTCAAACAAATTTAAAGTACACGCATGAACTTCAAAATTGTTGTTTAAAATTATTGGAAGTTTAAACAGTGTGAATATTTCCTTTGTTAAAAAAAATGAAGTAAAAAAGTTAATAGTGATTGTGATAATAATTAATTGCAATTTGGGGTAAAATTTTATTGTTGTTAATTTTATTAGCGCTCATAAAAGTGGATTTCCACTTCATTTTTTGAACTTTCAGAAACTCTTTCGTCTACCAAGAAAGATAAACAAAACGTTAACTTGCCAAGCTGAGTTGAAAATAATATTGTTGATGATGCCCTAAACCGCGAATAAAAAATAATTAGGGCTTGATATTAAAATACGAAACAATGCCGAAAGCATACCGGGGCAACTTTTTATCGCGCGATCAATTTGATTGTGTTATCATAAATTATGAATATCTCCACAATTACGGCGCTTAATATTTATTTTATAAATACCGGCCGACAGCGCGATTTGCGAGGCGGCTGCGCTATCTCGTTTAAACGCGCCTCTTTTCACCGCGAAATTCACCCGAAGAAAATAACTGATTTTAATAATCGTTTAATATCCCGAGCGCGTCGGTTGTTCGCGTCGCCCTACATTCGTCGAGAAAAATGCTGGCTGCTGCTATCCTTCGGAAAAATGCCGGGCAATTTCCCGCGGCGGCTTACAGTTGTTGTTACGCGTGTTTCACGCTCGATTGGACTTTTATATCGTCGAATTGTTTCGACTTTCGCCGCTCGCTTTTTGATTGGCATCGCCGTTCACGCGCGAGGACTATCGCATAACTTGGCGAAAATATGCTTTAACACGTGTTATCATCGGCTTTGATCGTGCCATGTTAAAAAGTCCGTAACAGACATCAGAGAAATAATTGATAATGTATGTTCGATGGCAATTTCGGGGATGTGAAAATTTGGGTTATTCTTTACAGGATTTTTCAATAATTTTCCTTTTTTTGTAATGAAATTATTGATTTTACGGAACCTTTGGAGTTTTGAATATTACAAAACCTTTGGAATTTCGAAAAATTAAAAAGCATAAAGAATGCAATTTCGAAATCCTTTAGAAGAAAATTTTAAAAATATATATAAAATAACAAAAAAAAAAAAAAGAAATTATAACATCGTCTTTTTTGACAAATGTATAAGTTAAAATTACTAGTATAAGATAAAATACTATATTTTTTTGAAAAAAATTGTTTATGTATTTGTTTAAAAAATTAGACACCCCTAATTTACTTGATTATCGAAATCGCACTCTGAAAACAAGTGTATTATATTCTTTTAGAATCTTTGAAAAAATGTGAATTCATGCATTTCTGTTTTAATTAATTGTAAAACACAAATTCACTTCATTTCACGATTGATGTAGCTCAACCGAACATCGAATATAAATTGAAAACAAATTATCAGCAACTGTTGAGCAGTGTGTAAAAATCTCACTTTCGCATGAAACATTTTAATCACTATTATACGACCGTTTGTTATACGTGAAAACGAAACGACTGCAGAAATGTTGTATAGATTGTGAGACCGGTGTGATTTACAGTTGTTATCGCAAATAAGCGATTTGATATGAACCACCAGTTACATCGTTATCGAAAAGAGGGAAGGATTGATTTGACAGGGAAAAATGCTTTAATGATGTTGCGGGGGAAAAAGAGAAGGAAAAATATCGTTCATTAAAAATGGCGCGGCTCGAATTACGCTCTCGATTCAAGATGAACGTACCGAAGGAATCGGGTCTTGAATTGCAACTCGAGTAATTTTGTCGCAAATTAATTAATTCGGTTTGCATTTCCAGCAAACAATAACATTTCGAAAAACAATCCATCGGCTAATAAATCGATAAAAAAACAACATCGATACAATCGACTTGTCTTACTAACTAACTTTTTTTCAGTCTCTTGTCGAACACGCACATTTTCTCCTCGTTATTCAGCGAATAATATTGCCAACGGGCTATTAACTGTTTTTGTTGTCGACTTAGTTCGAAGTGAGTTTACGCCGTGAATAATTTGTCGCTTTTCGCGGCGAAGTTAGCGTTAATATTAATAAATACTTAATGCCTCGGTAATAAAGGTGTCGCGCTATATAAATAATGCATCTCGTTGCGAACGATTTTGACGCGCGTCTCGTTTCGTGAATCGTGCCCGTGGAAATATCTCGTTACGAATCGCGGCCTCGTTAGGAACAAAGATGATGATTGATTAATCATTGCGTTATAGTATTTAGATTTTGATTCAATTCAATAATTATACCGCGTTTCAAAACAACAACTTTTTGCGGACTATACGTATATATATATTAAACGAATTATTTGAAGTAAAAAAAAAAAAAAAAAATTAGTTGACGAATTTCCTTTCTACCAACATTTTTTATTTTTTCTCACTCCTCTACTTTGTTTGTTATTTCTACGAAGATTAATTAAATAATACTTTGGCGGTAAAAAACGAAGAAAAAAAAACGTCTACGTCCACCGTGTGACGTATTCCCCCGATTTTGTTCCGCTAACACAATTTGCCCGTTCGTGCCGCGTCAAAGTTTCGTCACAGACTCGTGTAAGTCCATGTGCTACGTTAATGAATTCCATTATTAACCCTTTCACATACGTTGTAGCAAATTTGACACACATTATTCCGAGGATTCAAAACCGTGATTGCTCGGGCGAATTCGGCCGTGTATTAACACGTGATAATGCGGCCGGAAAAAGCCTCGCGACTGTTTTCCCGTAATTATGTCGACTTTGTAGTCCGAAATTTCGCCAAAATTAATTGCTCTACCGAAGGGCCCGTGCTTTTTGACTGTCCTTAGCTCAAGGCAGATTTCTCAGGCTTAGTTTGGAAAATAGAATAAGATTTTTTGAAAATAGAATAAGATTAGACATTTTATTTGAAAGATGAAATATACCAGATATTATTGTATATTATTTGAGTAATGTATTTGAATGTATAATTAATAACTTTAATTATCTACGTGTGAAATATATTAAATATGTGTATATAATATACAGTGAATATCCGCACTTATGATATAAACAAAATCAAGAAAACCATTTTACAAAGAATTATCGCCTCTACAAAAATATAAAAAAATGTATAATAAAAAACAATTATTATGGAATTGAGGTTACGATATTAATTTTCAAAAGTATTAATCATATAATTTTTAACCTTAAATCTTTTCGAATATCCCTCAGTCCACCTCAGTTGTAAGGCGCTTTTTACATAACCGAATGCACACAAAAAAAAGAAAATTGTAATTGTCAGATGGAGTTTATTAGATTACACAACAGCATCAGTGTGCGGGTCTAACGCATA
>JABFOV010005679.1:0-11707 GCA_022817685.1 Aradophagus sp. ZL-2020
CTGTTTGTGGAGAGGGCGAGGAAGGGGCTGGGGGGGGGGGTGGGGGGGGTGGGGGAGGGTGGGAGTGTGGATAAGTGGGTGGGTTTGGTGTTGGGTGAATGTTGAGGAGGCGGGGGGGGGGGGGTCGGCCCAACGCTACACCTAATAATTTTTTGTGTTCGGGGGGGGTGGGGGGGGGGGGGGAGGGGGGGGAGAGGGGGGGGGGGGGGGGGGGGGGGGGGGGGGGGGGGGGGGGGGGGGGGGGGGGGGGGGGGGGGGCGGCGGCCCGAGAAGATTATGGGAGCGTTTCTCAGATTCGACGCCCGAGCGAACGACACTTGACGAAACTATAATTCGATGCTATAGCAGCCATTGCGATATCACATGTGGCTTGAGAGAGAATAATTATTTTCAAGGCTGCGAGGGTATACATCATACTCATCGATTTTCAGGAGTATTATCAATCCACCTAAATTCGTTGTCATTCATTCTCTCGTAAGACGGTACAAGTAATTTATTTACTTGAAAAAACTGCCATTATCACGACGTCAAGCCGCCTCGGGTGTTGGTTGCAATTGTGCAGTGAAAATATCATAGTTTACGATGAAACGACCAGTTTGAAAATAGTTTGACTTGAACAAACGTTAAATGAATGTAGAAAAAGCATTTAAACAACGTTCAAGAGACTTGGTTTTTACAATGTACTGAATTAAACATCGATTTTTATAACACTAATATCTTTGCCAATCTAAAAATAATTGTTTTAAAAGAAACGCATTTAACGGTTATTTTAAAACACGGTCTTTAACGTGTTTAAATATAGATTCCATGTCAAATGTATAAAAAATCAATTGAATTTTATTTGTAAATGCATTAAAAATACTCGGTTTTTGCAGTCTTTACTACATGAAATTTTTTTTTTTTTTTTTTTTCATCTTCGATTAGCAGTCGTCAGCAATTTCATCTCGCGATATAGATGAAAATTCATTCACTTGTTCTTTATGATCACGTCACCGTGTCGCGGTCGAGACAGAACAAGGAAACTTGATTAGCAATAATTGCGTTGCCGGTGACTTATTTTTCAACCTGATTCCTTGTCTGAGGAATAACCCCTATTAAAGGCGAATCAGACGGTGATACGTTTTAAACGAATTTCGGGGTTTTAATATCCGCGAATAAAGCGTGGATTCACAAATGCCGCCGAACTGACGTTAAAACATGAAAATGTTGAACTATTTTCAACTGGCTCGATCAAATGCACAGCTGATGGCTCTCGCAACGGAAATGATAAAGTTTTTTTACCATTATTTGAAAATCAACTTTGAAATTAAAAGAAGACTCTGAAAGATGAACATGAGAACGGCAACGGTAATTACTAGATGCTTATCGCCCGCGAACTAACGAAACTTTGACTCGCAGTCGAGAACGAATTCTTATCATCAACGACAGGAACTTGTGTTATGCGTATCGCTCACTACCACAGTGGAAAAACAGTTGTGATTGATTCAGCCGAATCAATTGTTTTAGTAATTATCATAACGAAATAACCGGCTAAACAGAGTGATGAACAAAATTTAAACAATTCCCATAACTTTTACAAATATTCTAGAATATTTGTTTCACTTTTTCTTGGCTTACAAATAAATGATGAAAGTCACAAATTATCATTCAATAATTTAGCAACTCTGAGAAATGCCTAACTTTTGCGATTTGTTTCAACATTTAAAAGTCTACTTAAGATTTTTCTTGCAAAACTTTGCAAATTATTTAAACCAGTCGATAAGTTTTTTAACTCACGCGAAAGATTTGTTAAATCAGTGTTTGGCGATTGGAAAAATCGTACGCCCACTTTCAACTGCGTGAATAATAGTTATCAGGAAAAATTATTTTATCGGCGGTATGTAAATTTAAACGTAGCGCCGAAAATCTTGTCATAAATCTGCCGCCGAAATATTAATGTATTATCATGGGAGCGGGGGGCAAAGATTCAATTTATCGCGTGAATTATGATTGAAAGTTAAAGCGTCGGGCCGAGGTATAAAAATTGCAATCGAGGACCGCGTGTTCGGCGTGTCCGGCAAACGTATTGTTCAAAATGCAACAGCGAATTCTGACCGATTCTAAGCCGCTTAACTTTTATTCTAACAACCATTTTCGTGTCCCATTTTGCAAGGTCAACGGAGCGCGTTGCAATTCGGCGCGCCGAAAAACAAGGTTAAAATGCGATACTGTGCTGCCAATAAAAATAAGCCCGAGGCTTAGCGAAAAGTTTGCCGCGCCATGTCGTCACTCGAAATTAATTGTAAACAACGCTTAACAATGGCACGAATTATCAGATGCCCGGGATTATGCGGGAAAACCTTTTACGCGTTAGCAACGGAACTCAATTAAAAGTTGTGTTTGATTCACGTTTTACAACAATTTATCAGCAGTTTCAAAGGCTACGAAGGCGCGCGCGAGTGAGCGGTCAAAACTCAACTCTAAAACATATGATTTCGTCCGGCTATTTTACGCCGAAATCCATTCTTCCACATTTCTCGATTCGCCGCATTCGTTCCCTTGGTCCAACATCCAACATTCGCTTAGATCACAAGTTTATTTTTTGATACGTATATATATATCTTATACTAACTACGTCGTGCTCTTTCAAATAAACGAGATACAGTAGAGAAAAATTGTTTAAATCGGTATCAAGTTTTCCACGTGAAAATATCCACGTAATTTATTTAAATCGTTTATTAAAAAAATTATTTTCAAAGTATATATACGGCAAATTAGTTCAATTTTTTCAAGAGCTCAAAGCGTGAGGATATTTCCACGTGGAAAACTTTAAATGCATTAAATAATTACCACAACTTGTCGGAGTCAGACGGTGAAAAGTATGTCACAATTAGGAAAAAATGCATCTAAATGGAACTGTTTAAAAATGATTCACATTTATTATTTTAATTGATTTAAGATACTGCTTGAATTTTAAAATTACATACATTAAGATACTAAATTTTATATACGATGAATAATATCATTATTAAATGATATTTTCGATAAACTATTATAATTTTTAATGTATTTCAAGTTTTCCAAGTGAAAATATCCACATGATTTAAAAATTTTTATTTTAAATTTTTTATTTAAATTCATGTGGACATTTTCAGATATCATTTTGAAATATATATTTTAATATTAAACGTAAAGTGTTTTTTTACATTCTTTGAAAATGTATATGCTTCCACGTGTTAAACTACACATTAATAATTTGTAGTAAAATTTGTCTAGAGTCATTGAAAACCCCAAAGTTGAAATTACCGGTCAAATAGTAAAATTATAGCGGCTTGATCATTTGATCAGTACACATGATCTCAAGTGGACGTTCAAGTTGCGGAAAAAAATAAAAACTTGGCTACTAGTTACGTTGAAGCATCACCTTAACCAAACGCTACGTCCATTCTGTATCGCCGACATGGGTGCCTAGAAGCAAGCGAGACAAGGACCGAATGCGAGGAAACTTGGCCAGAGACAATGTCAACGTTGCGGCCGACGGTTCAGCCAGCGAGTCCAACCTTCCATTTACTTTGCGCAAACGTCGTCGAATGTAAGCTCGTCTTCTGAATATAGAATGAAAGGCAAAATGGAAAGGAGAATAATAAAGTGTTATAAACTCATTCGCGCTGTTCAATAATTTAGCTGCGCGGCCTGTAGCTCGGCCGGACGTAAACTTGCAGAGCCGCGAGTAATTGCAGCTCGCTAGCCTACTATTCTTTCTAATTACAACGAATATTATTCACCAGTGTGAAACGTAATGGCGATGTCCGAGAGTGGGGCAACGATGAAAGTAGAAGACGGTGACACCGCCGCGGGAGACGCGATTGATTTGTTCCGTTGTCGCGCGCAATGTGTGTTAAGGTGGAATAGCCCTTACGGGCCAACTCGCGATTCACCGCATAGTCAAATACGTTGTCGCGGTTTAATCATTGATGACAGAATTTGGAAAACCAACCTCAGCGTTTAATGATCTTTCGTGAAACCCCAAAATCAGTCACATTCATTGTCACAACATTGTATCGAAACATTGCATTGTATGGAAACAAAAATGATATCTAATACATAAATGTCCATATATCCATGATGGAAGTATTATTGAATGATTTTCTAAAAATCAACCTACTCATGTTTTATGAAAATGTTTGTAACGCCAAATAGGGACGATATTTATGAAAATTAATGTAGGTCGTATTCGAATTGTTTTATATTTTGATTATTTTTCAAAATATTGAATAGGATATGACGGGCTTGTCGGTAAAGTAGAATTGATGCTTCACTTTTGAATCAGCGTTAATCAATTCGTTGGATTCAACGCGCTTAAACTGGCCGATTAATATGCTTTCGCGTGTATGCACTCGAAGGAAATAAGTGGCATTTTAGTCGCGCCGCACACTCGCCGGGGAAACATCGATTCTATACGCTCGCTTTAGCCTACTTCGCTGTCCTATTTTCATGCATAAGTATATCGGCCACGCGCATTTTTCAAACTTTCGGCATAATGCGCTTTTAAGGACCTCGGACCATGGAAACCAACGTTACCGACAGAGGCGTTTCGTTGATTCGTGATTGTCATTTTCTAACCTGCTTTTGATGGAATGTCTCATTCGGTCTCGAAATATGTTAGTACATAAGTGAGAAAATCGCCGTTTGACCATTAAGTTCCTATACAATTTTTTTTTTTTTTTTTTTTCAGATTGCTAATTTCAAAATCTGTAATGTCGATAAAATGGTAATTGACATCCTCTTTACACCCCTTATTTCCTTCTGATTTTCGCCACAAAAAATATTTCAAAATCCACTTCTGGCAAATGGATTACATCCGTGCACTGTGCAACTTGCTTAAAGTAAGTTTGCCGCAATCGTAAGACCTCGTATCTCAGGCGGATTTCTCTTATTACAGCGGAGCATTTTAAAAACGGGACCACTTTTTTCCACCGCGGATGTAATAACGTTGTATTGATGAAAAAAAAGAGGCAGCTCGGGGGATGTTTTCACCCTTGTAACGAAATGTAGGTCAAGAAACGAAAAACGAGATATAGATATGCGCGTTCGTTGAAATATGAAAGCTTTTAGCGTGGGATTGATTGTGATCTCGGCTCCCCTACTTCCTATATAATTAAAATACGATGATCGTAGCCCGCGATTGGCGGCCACGATCATGGGACGCAACCAATAATTTTTGTTTCTGCCGGAGGAAGAGGCGGACGAACGCAAGGGGCTGTTTCGTCGTAGGAAATGAATCGAAAATTAGCCCAGTTAATCATTCGGATACGACGCCGGAGACATGCTTTCGTTGTTCCACCTTCTTTACCCTGGCGTGAGATATGAATTTTTAAGTTTGTCTTTGTGGCGTAAGGAACAATTTTTCTCATTATCCCATTGTTCCACAACTTTTTTCCGCGTCGAGAATATTGTTAAAGTTTTCGGAACATTATCGACTTATGGTGCGAACAAAATAACGGCCCGTTGGGTGCCAAGAAAAAAATTATTTATAACTTTGTTGCAGATCTCTGTATGCAGGCGCCGTTCGCGGTGAGGCAGCACGACACGTCGGCCAAATGGACGTCAAATTTGTAATAAAGTTCAATGGCTGAGATTATTATTCATGACATGTACAGTTGTGCATTTGCAATTTAGAAAAAAAGAAAAAATATTGCGAAAACGCAATTACGTTTTCGAGCGACTTTATGTAGTGAATACTCTGCTGCAAATTCAAGGCTGATCGAGTCAACAAAAATTACCATATTGAATTGAAACGTATAACTGTCAATAAACCGGATTCAAACCCAAACATGTAAGTGCCGATAAACGGATTCGAAGTGATTTTAATTAATGTATAACTTTCTGTTGGAACTTACTGTGTCAAAAATGTGGAACTCTAATGTTAAAATAGTGATGATTAAAATATGTAAAATGAAATTGATTGTATTTATTTGTTTCTTTTTAGAAAATGAAATAACATAAATGAGACAAAACGTCAATTGTCGACAGGTGCGTGTGTTAAGACTATGATTGTTCATGTATTATTCCAATACATGAAATGCAGAACAAAATGAACACATGGTAAACTGCTATTTGTAAATATTATTTATAATTTGATATACGTTTCACTTCGATATCTCACCAGTATGGCATCTTATCACAATTAAATTTGATAAATAAATCAATAAATCACATCCTCAAAAAAAGGAAAAATTGTGAACGAAAAAGTAAAGCATTCCTATTTTCCACTGTTTCTTATGAAATAACATTTCTGTTACCTTTTAATTGCTCGGAACTTCGACATCTGAACATTGTACTACACGTGCAATCTCATTACAATTATCTTAACAACCTATCAGGGTCAGGTTTACCAAAATCGTTAATTCGATATACTTTAGTAAAAATTAAACAAAGCAGAATCTAGGCACTTATAAAGCCTTACGCGGCCCTCGTAAGAGTCTCATCAGGCATTAAAAATGTCATTTCAGGCTCGACTAATTGTTTTCAAATAGTACGAAATCATCAAATAAAACAAATAAAAAAAGGAATAAAACACTCGTAAAAACGTAATTTAATTAACTGCAGTATAAAGTTAGTGAAAATGCAAAACCAATTTATTCGGCACTAAAATAATTAATCAATATATTGCATTTTCATGTTCAATACAATACTTTGTCCTTGCTATTGAAGACAGCAATAAAATTTTCTCTTAATGCGATATTTATTAATCAAAGGTAATCACGATAAAATACACTGCGTATTCCACTAAAAAAAAATAATTTCAGTATTGATAATTATTTTGATTTCAATAATGATAGTACTAAAGATCAAGACAATTACTGCACAGTAGTAGTTTACTTTTCAAAAGTAGAAAGCGAATTACTGATTTTCAGTCATTTGAGTAATAATATTCAGTAATTTTCGTTGCAATTCAAGATGTTGCTTGGCTGGACCTTTAAACCCATTCTTTTTTCTCTTGGAAATTATAGAATTTCAACTACTGAATTTACTTATTTATTTACTACGATTCAGGAATTATTATTATTATTATTATAAATATTTGTGTGTGTGTAGCAGTATCTAAACATACATCATTTTTTGAATATCCATTGTAAATCACAGTATCACAATGGAACTTTCCTACATTAATAATTCATAAATCATTTTTCTTATACGAATAACTCGGTGCTACTAATATGCCAATAATGACAAGTTTCCACAGTGAAAGAATTGTGGGACGCTTATTCTTTGTATACTTTTCTTCCAAGATTCGATTAGATCATACATTTTACTCACAGTTTACAACCGAACGCAGTGCATAACTCAATTCCGCGAGACTTTGTAAACGTAACGATAAAGTCTGCTATAAAATTTGCCAACATTCATAACAACCAATAAGTCGTTCAAGAAATTCATAGCCTTCTTTTTTACAACGAATCAAAACTTGAACTAATTTTCAATTCTAACAATCGGTATTGCATTGAAAAATGGTGATAAAAAGTGTTCATCCCAACGTTGAATATAACTTCAATCGAATTACGATTTTTAAAACCTAACATTATTTTGAGATGAATTCGTTTGCAAAATAACGTTGCATATTTTCCGTACATTTAGTAACACTGAACAAGAAATTCGCAAAGTTTTTTATGTAACAAACTAACTTTCAAACATTAAATTGAGATATCAAATCTCTATCAACCTACATCAAAATAGTATACAAAAAAGTCGACTGCGTGTTTAAAAAACTTATTAAACTTTGAATCTGTTGTTATAATTTAAAAAAATGCCTCTTCTTCATGTGTATTCAAAATGTTCAGAATCGAAAAGAAAAAAAAAAATTAGAAAACAGTGGCATTTGACAGATGAATGTGATAAAGGAAAGTAATGCACCGATGTTGCAGTTCCTTTATTTGTGTCGAGTTGCTTGAAGCAGAATTTATCTGATTCTAAGGGGAATATTCACTTTTTGAATGTCAATCATAACGATGTCGGGAAACGATGACGTAAAGCGAAAAATGACACAGTGCTAAATTTTTGCCAAGAATTCAGTTGTGGCTAGCTCATCGGTAGTAAAAGAAAGACGCACAGAACTTTCCCTCTATCATGATAACGTGGGAGAGAAAAAGCAGCACTGAGATGTAAATTACAATTATATCGTGATGGTCCCATTGCTTTCGCCGTCGCTCGTTATGCAAAATCCATTCGCTCGCTTTTGTTTGTTTCGATTACGCCAATCGTGTAGGATGCTTTGTTTTTCCAAGCTGAAGAAATGTATTATTATGTATGATTATTCATACTTGAAGTGCGTCACTTTTTTCGTCAACAAAAATATGGGTCCTACTACCATTTCGGCCGTGTACTTTCAAGTGTCAAGTTATTGGTGTTCGTCAAATAACAAGAAGAAATAGTTTATGTCTTTTTTTTTTTTTAAACTTTGGAAACGCTTGTCTCTGTTGATAACATAAATCTTATTGTAACATAGCGACGTAATTTAATATCCATTGTCAATAAAATGTTTTGTTATTTTTCAAAATTATATTCAAAATAAATTTACCGTTGTGAAATAATTAATTTCATTTGTTGCAACGGAAATTGTTTACATTGTATTGTCAGGGTTCTTCAGAGTTTCTTTGTGCACATTTGAAGTTCATTATATTCATTAACTTGTCAATTATTTCACAATTCGATGCAGAATTTGCAACGATCTCTTCTCTGCGTAAATCATACCGAAATTATTGAGTTTATTAATGATATTATTATGATAACAAGTTAAACAGGAACGTGAATGCACGGGTATACGTTTCGTAACTTCTAATTAAAAGAAGATAATACAATGATTTGTTTTGTTTCAAACAATTACCATGTTCTATAAATATTCAGCTTGCTGCATCTTTTTATTCCATTACTTTTTTGTACTTTGCTGCTGATTGTTATTCATTAATCAACTTTGTACACTTTTGAATAGCTATAAAAATATTATACTTTTAATGTATTTATGTTCAAATAAACGTTTCATTAATAATAATCTTTTCACCTTTCATTTTACACGAGATAAAACATTTCAAAGAAGCAAAACTTGAAAGACCAAAACTCCTTTTCCAATTAAACATTACCTTTTATTCATTAGTTCGAACGTACACTATCCTCGTATTTAAAATCATCTCAAAATGTTGGGTTATTATGGTACTCAACATTACAAATGATATTAAAATGATATTATAACTTATGCATTACATTCTTTTTCAACTTCAGTTATTTGTTCTTTACTTTCATAAATTATTATACATAAGAAAATGTAAATCTTGTCATTGGTAATTCATTTTTAAGAAAACATTAATTCAGCATTAGTCTATTCGACATATTTGTTTAAACTTTTCTTTATATTTCAGACGACAGAAATTTAAATGAACTCTATTTTTCATTAATTAATCATATTTTCATCGCTAAAAATGAAGTAAATCATTTAATATGTAATTATATTTCTTCAATTGATTAGCATTTCTCGGAAACATTATGTAGCTTTCGAAGCGATTGACTAAACTATAAAGAATAATTATAAGAAAGTACGTTCTTTTTAACTAAGCACAAAAGAAATGCGCTGAGTTTAATAAGAGTGTAATGAATAATTCTAAAATGTATGAATTTAAGTGTAGCAAATAAAAGGGAAATTAACTGCATTGCTTTAAGTAAATGATGTGGTAAAATGTTATTTTAAATGACCCGTAAATAATTGAATAATGAATTTAAAGACTTTAAGCATGTTGCAAATTATATATCTTTTCTAAAGTTTAATGTTTTTGATGTTATATTTATCGGTTGGAGCTTGATGAATTACATATATCAATTTATTCAAGCTTTTCTCTGACATGATCTACTTAAATTATTTATTATAATTTATTATAATTCAAGAAAATAACAATTGCCATAAATTAATCATCATAATAATATTTGAATACGTTTGTCTTATTATTGTTAATTAATTTCAAAAAAGAACTTCTGCACAATTACTATGTTCAACATTTGTAAAAGATATTGCATAGAATATAAACTAAATAATATTACGCGTATAATCTGACATATTACAACTTAAGTAAAGTATCTCTTCCTTTGAAATGTCTTTGAAATTCTCTCTTGTTTATTTCCGTTTTACAAATGTTTTAAACTTTCTCTCTATTCATTTCAGATACTCTTTCTTGCATTGGACTTTTTAAGCTTGTAGAAAAATTGCCTCCATCCTTGTTTACTTGTAAGTAACATATAATATCTTAGTATTCATCTCTTTCATCACAGAAGTAAGTCTTTTTTCGTAAAATGTTTGTACATCCTGTGCACCATTAACTCAAAACATGTGAAATTGTTTTAACGAGAAATTGTACAACAATTTTTTTGCTAATGTTGATTTCTAATTGCCGAACGTTTTCGAAGTTCGGAACATTATATTTTGATTTATCGTTACCCATTAAGATTCGTAAATTTGTTATTCCCGTCTTCAGCACAGCTGTCTACTCGCTCATGTCGTCTGCGCTACCTTACTCTAACAGATGTAATATGAAAGATCCGCGAAAATCAACTGTGAAATCTGACGTCAATGACAACGTCAATAATGTTCTTCTAATCCTCTCTCCCTAAGCCACCGTTACTTGAAACCGACTACATTTCGGAGTAATCAAAAATAAAACCTTTTGAAAAGAAAAACACTGTTTTGAAAAATTACGTTGAGAAGAATTATAGTGGAAAATCCATTGGGTATAAAGTAAACTGTGTTATATGATGAAATGTTACAAATTGGTTGAAATACTTTTTGCTATATTATAGTTAATATTTATAAATGCATTATCTTCGTTGCATTATCTCAATATTTTTTAATTTTAATCACTGTTGATTTAATCTATAAATACTTGTACTCAAGCCAATGTTAAGTTATTACATTGTTGCGAATTTCACACAATTTTGGAAAAGAAAATTTCATTTACGAATCTCGACAATCACTCAACCAGAATCACCTGACAAATATTTTGATTCTTATCATAAACAAGGTCGAAAACTGTCGAATCTGCTAAAAAAACATTGTTGCCTTGCAGTGTTATTATTCTCTAGACACGTCACGAAATCGTTTTTCCTTTTAAAATTTTCAGCACTCATAAAGTGTAACATGTAAATCACAGAGACAGCGAACTAGCCAAAGTGTTTCCAATATCCAATAAACCAAGGACCACTTTTAGTTTTAACTTTTCATTTCTTCCAAATAGTTTTCCTCAAGGTGGTATACTTGCAATTTCGTTTATTGCCGACAGCGTGCACGGGTAAGGATGAAACATTGGTTTTGTTGTGAAACCAATGTTGAAATTACGTTGGTCTGGACACTAAATGCGATGACGTTAGAGATAAGGAAAGATAGTTGAAGCGTTGTTGACTTTCTTTACCTTTCTTTTTTTTTCTTTTTTTTTTTTTTTTTTTTTTTTTTTTTAGGTAGTTATTGTTTTTTCTTCTAATTTTATTTAGCTTGATTAAGATTATTGCAAAAATATTTTATTTAAGTAAAATGTGGGGGAGGTGACGTTTTGTTTTTGAGATTTTACTTTTTTGCATTTTTATAATTCTTAAACAAAAATAGTCCCCTTTCTCGTAGCAAGGTGTTAGTGTTTTTTTGTTTTTGAAACTTGTTTTACTTTCTCTTCTTCTACCTTCACACCCCACCACACGT
>JABFOV010005680.1:0-11700 GCA_022817685.1 Aradophagus sp. ZL-2020
GGGTCACACGGTAAGTCGACCCGTTTGGGCCGAAGATACCCGATCACGGGTACACGGGTCACTCGGGTTACACGGGTCGACTGTCAATAGTAACTCCCTTTTTGTAAATATTATATTTATACAAAATCCCAAACATTTTTACAAAACTTTTTACCTAGTTCCGAAACGGTCCACTGTCTCGGCGAAATAGACTACTGCGCATTTTCACAAAATCTTGCTGGTTTCGTGATAATCGGCCGCGCAAAAATGTTGAAGAAAAAAGGCTGAAAAAATAATAATCGTCGATCTAATGGCGATCGCGAAGTAGAGCTGTCAAAATGAGCGGGGCAAGATAAGCCTACGCCAAGGCGACATGAATGTTGCAGTAGCGAAGAGCTCATGCATTATGCATACTGGATAATTCGTGACTTTTGATTACGTCGTGTCATCGCGTGCCGCTTTATCGGCTTCTCCATTGTCTTCCTCTGCTCCTCTTTCTCTCGCTCGGTATTCTTCAACCCCTCTTTCTCTCATAATTACGGAGTTTAAAAGCACTCTGCGATCTGACACCGTGTCGTTAACAGCCCTTTACCCCGTGTCACACAATCCTGATCACTTTTTCTCTTTTGCCTCCAGCCTCCAGTCATTAACAACCAAGTCAATATCTGACTGCAAGTTTATCTTTTTCACCGCTATTTTTAACATAATTTTATTACAAAACAGCGCCATCGACGATTTCATAAATTTGTACACAATCATCAGTTGTAGCATGCGTGCAAACAGATAAAAATATACTTGAAAATAAAAATAAATACGCGTTAATCGAATTATGATAGATAAAATAAGTGATTTCCTCCATTCATTAAATTTTTCATTGAATATTGGACATTGTTGATTCGTAGCAATGATAATACGTTAACAATGTGCACTTCGTACATTGCTGACACGTGACATGTGAATAAGCAACTTCATAGTATTTTTTTCAGTGTACTTTCATCCTTAAACTCTTTCACCTTTTTGTCGAAGAGAAAGTTAGGGTTTAAAGGTTAGGCTATTTTTAAAATCCGTGTATCAGCGTTACGATCAGCGAGTACAAAAGAAATGAATAAAAGTCCAACGGTACTCGTGATTAGGATTCTTGCAAAAAAGTGTTGAAGCAATGAAGCACACATGTAAAAAGAAAATTTCCATTGTCCTTCTCACACTTCGTTTTGTTATTTGGCAACGCCGATATTCGACGATTCCTAGGCTGCCATTTTTTCGCGCTCCTCGATTCAACCCGCGAAACAATAATCACACCTGTCGACGTTATAACTGGCAGATATATATTTGGTCGCCGCTGACAGTTCATATTCACCTTTCCTGCCGCAAAGATAAATCCTTTCTTTATATTCTATATACACCGTAATCGCGCGACGAAAGATCGATAGATTTCACCGATAACCTAGAAGCTAACACGATCGACGCGCGACTTCTATGAATATATTCATCGAAACGGTTACTTCTTCTTGTGGTAGAATAAGGAAAATTGTCAGGTTGAAAGACAAAGAAGAGAAAAGTTAGCGCGAAAGTTCGCTACTTATGCAGGATCGAGGTAAAAGTACCAAATCATTTTTCAAATTCATATATCAAATTACAATTATTCGTTTTTAAAAAGTGCAATACAGTTACAGAAAAAATTATCGTTTGTATATTGTTTCGTTGATCAATGTTGTCGTATTTTTATTTATACCTACACAGGAAATGAAGTTATTTGTGAATGAAACATAATGTTTTCATGAAAAATTGATTTATGAATTATTTCATATTTCTTAAGAAGGAAGAATATTATGTGTCGTTGCAAGAATGAAATTTCATAACAGGCAAAAATGAAGTTACTGAACAGAGAATAATTTTTTTTCACGACAGTACTTTCATTAATTAACAGATTAAACTTTTACGGTTTTTTCATTTCACTACTCTAAACAAAAAAATATCGTTGAAAAAAAGAAATGCACTGCAAATCATTTTTTTCAACTTAAACATCCCATCTTGATATAAATTTCAACCTGTCATCTTTTCTTGCAAAACATTTCCAAATTCTCGTTTAATTTAACAAGACTGTCTCGTGCGTATTTTAGCATAAGATAGTAGCGTAAAGATAAATAAAAACGTTTTTCCGGCGTAATGATTGTTGTCAAATGCGACGCCAAAATGAGTCGTTTGAAATGACGTCGGTAGGTCTGTTTGTGTTGAATCGCGCTCCTTTCATGGCACTGACTCATTACGTAGTGTAATTGTGAATACTACGGCATAGCGGTACCATGAGTAAGCAAGCCGTTCTTCTTCGATAAATTACACGGAATGGAGGTACGGTTTATGCGTCGTTACGGCGAAACAGGTCTTTCGTTGAATAGTGGACGGGAGTGAGAGATCTTCCGTGAGCAAGTTATCTTCCTGTTGTGCGGCGCACGTCCCCGTGCCGAGTCTCTTTTACTTCCATAGACTTTCACCTATTCCGCGACCGCTGGGCCGCACGCAGCCGGCTCTCACTTGCATTCTATCCGCGCCTTCTCGCACGATCGTATCTTCAATGACTTGACTGTTCGCTCCGACAAATGTTTCCTTCATAAGCTTTTTGTTTCCCGATTATCCGAAAATCAACTAACTAGCGTCACTTTCTCAGAGGCTCAATAATTGTTGTACCGATGTTTGAGTGATGCACAAAAACATACGTAAAAGTACCGTGATAAAATGTTTTGAAAGGGAAATTTCGATGACTGAGGGGAAAAATGAGACTTGTGGTGCTCGAACGTTGTGCTTTTGTTAACCCCAAATTGCGTCGGAATCGTTACTACGAAGACGGCAAAGATTGAATAAAGTAATGTTTTGTCATTGATCAAGACTTTTTTGATAATTACGAGTGAAAATAATATTTTATCTTGGTAATTAAAATTGAATTTAACAATAATATTTTAAAACGAATAACGAACTAATGATATCAATAAAGGAAGTAGCGATAAAATAATTGATTGTTAAATTTTATTAAAAAGAGCAATTAGACGGGTTTGATTCCAACAATCGACATTTAAAACACACAAAATAAAATAATGATGAAATAATTGTCAAATGAATGACAATCGTATATCTTCGCAATTAATCATCAATTATCGATAAAAATATTGTCAATCATCTAAAGTGCAAATTTGTAAACAAACGCTTGAAGAAGATAAACACGAAGATAACTGTGTTTTAATATACGCAGTCTTCCCATCGTCGCAATTAGTTAGCCATGTAAGTTGGCTAATTTGTCGAAGGAAATGAACGTCGTTAAACAATTTCGCTTCAAGTGCACAAATGTCTTATTCTTGAATCAACTGACGTGTTAATTTGTCATCGTTATTGTGCGCCATTGTGGCGCGTTAAATGCAGGTAAGCGGACAACACTTGTCAGATTGCGTTCACTATTATATTATCCTTTTGTTCGGCTGCCAGAACAGTCCGCAGAGGAGGTGAAGGGAAACCGTTTTCTGTGAGAAACTTGATGGCCGAGCCTATTAAAACGTACGCACCTTCATACCAATTTTTATCCAACCACTCGACTAGAATCTGCGATATCATTTTCTACGCCGCTCGTTGCATCAGCCTATCTAAATCCATTATCAAGTTTAAAAGGAAATTCAAAATTAAATATCTCGTGATTCACCGAAACCCACGCTGAGCCGATGTTTTGCCAGTTGATTTGCCAGCTTCAGCAACGCGCGATTGTAGATTGCGATGAAAAAATAGCAAATATGAAATTATGAATCGAATAATAGTCCGCGGTTGTTACGTTAGATGCATTCCGGGGATTTGTGGCTTGGCTTTAATTTCACTTTCCTCGATTCGAAAAGTTGGCGATTGCACAACCTTTTCCCACCAAGCGACAGCCTATCGTAGGGTACAACAAGCGCGATCCAATCAGCTCCGATCTTACATCCTAGGCTAGGTCTGATGCTAGGCTAGATCGCTGTACAATCGCATTGCCGCAATAAACTTTCTCCTCGAGGACGATGCACTCTCTCCCCACCGCCATCTTTGCGCCCTGTTACAGCTGCGAGCGCTGAATTGACGCTCTGAAATACTTATCGGCCGCGAGTGCAAATTAAAACAAACATCGCAAATCATCCTAGACGCGCCGCCAGTTTCTTAGAACCGATGCTCCGAAATATTCTGCCGAACTTCACTTCACCTGCTCTGGCTTTGTTACCCTCTCTTTTTTTGTTACCGTTAGATACCTGGAGTCATATTTTTCAAAAGTCATGTTTTTATTTGTCTCTTCAACTCTGATGCTTTGTTAATTTGCTTCTAATAATTAAAAGATCGGTTTGAAGTATTTTATAATTTTATTATTAACGATTATTATTGACTGTACTTATCATTTAACAAAATTATTAAAATACTTGCATTAAATAAAATTGAATTCCAAGAATCTTACACACTTTACTCAGATTGTGAAATTATTTACGGTGCGTAATATCGGATCAGTTATTAAAGCCAGATACCAAAACATCAAAATAATTTTAATAATAATGCTATTGAAATTGTTGTAGGGTTATAAACAGTGTCAATAGTGTACTGCAATATTTAAACGAATACACCGTAGTCTTATCGTCATAAATTGCTTATTCACTTCTGGTCTTCTGCATGAAATTATGAATAAAGATATAATTGAGAATGAGACTTTCTTTTCTTTTACGATGGCTTAGATAGTGCACACTTCTCGAAAACAATTGCCATTCAAGCTCGAGTGCGCTGAAAAGGAAATGTAATTACGACGAAGGTGACGTAGAAACACTTTTCACACTGATGAGAAAAACAAAATCAACATCGGTGATTATCGGAGACGCAGAGTTGCGTTAAAAAACCAAGTCCTTTTCCATTTTGCCTTCAGACTGGTTACGTAAATTTGACAGCCCGGTATTGGCATTTCGTTTGAGTGTCGGAGCCTGAATGAATAATGACCTTTTGCGGACATTTGCATTGAAATCATCGCAAAAATTGAATGAAAGTTTACGTAAGTAAACTTGCTCGTTCGAACTGGATTGGTTTCGCAGTCTAATTGTTTTATAAAGATACATAAATGTTTGAGGTAATGAACCAAATTGAAAATTATTTTGACCGAACACTCATGAAAATAACTTTTTTGTATTAAAAAGGATAATTTTTATGTAAAAGTTTCATTTTTTTGTACAAATTTCTTTTCAAAATAATATAAATCACTTTTATCCAAAAAGAATTCCCTTCATTACACGAACGTTTCATCTCTGTGAAACAGTGAAAAACCGATCTTGAGAATTTGAGTTGAATCAAGTGAAGAGGTAGTTGACGTTGAAAAAATCAATCGAATTATCCTTGGGCGTGTTTTTCCTTGGCAGTCACGCGGCGAGACGACACACAAGTCGATGTTACATATCTTCGACCGGCGGCAAAAATACACCGTGAGAGCGATGACTTGCATGTAAAAATAATCGTGGAAAGTGCAGTCAGGTTGTGTATAAGTGTAGGCGTGAGAGTCAAAGAAAGAAAGAAATGAACGAAACGAGGGGAAATTGTGGAACGAGAAAGAGAAGCGCTCGTTCCGCAAGCGATATCAACGAGCGTTGAGAGATTAGTGTGCGGAATGCTGGCTTTTATTTTTATTTTATGTATTTGTTTATTTTTTTGACCAAGCAGTATTGTGTGTAAATTCAAGATAAATAAATCAAGATAATTTTGAATGTTCATTAGATTGGCGAAAATTTTTCCTGCAAGCAATCAAGTTGTACTGAACTAAGTAAAACAAAATTAAAATTGTTAATGCTAACAATAAAAACGATGAACACGACTGTTTTGAAATAATAATTTATAATAATAAAAAAAACACTAATAAATAAAACAGATAATAAATTAGGCTCTAATGAAATGTAATAAGTCTTAATTAAAATTCGCCGATAAATATTTGAATATTGCACATGCATAATGACAACAATTTTAATTGAAATGAATTTAAAATGATATCTGGAAACTGCTTTTTGATAGCAATTGAGAAACTTCGATTTTTCAATCAATCATCACAGCATACGTAATCACCAGTGGTACGAAAATTATTTCTAAATTCAAACATGCAGAAACTTAATATAAATTTTAAGTGCAACTGACTTATTTACTGAAGAATAATTGAAATGGACAGACTTTGGTTAATTGACAAATAACTTTGCTCAGTAAAATAACTCAAATAAACAAATCAAATATTTATATTATTTAATTGTGTAATTCTTGCAAAGAAGCAAATTTTATAACGTATTCAATCGTCACTGATAAATTGATGCCATATAAATTTTCTTTCAAAATATACAACACTTTCATTCACCTATTTTCAGTGAGTGATTCTTGCATTATTTTGTAATAAATAATTCAAGTATGTTGACTTATAATACATTGAGCATTTAATATAATAAATATCATACATTGAAATTCCGCATGTTATCTAAAATGACTGTTTTAAATCAAACATTAATGTCATACTTTTATCAGTTAATGAGAAAGTAAGCGCATGCAACGATGCACTCTTTTCCGTATCGTTGCATCATACGTCACGTGATGTGCGATGAGGTCAGTTCGCGGCTGCGAACATAGGTGGGAGCAAGACAGCGACCTGGTTACTGACCTGCGCCAATGCACTCCCCCGTCCCCCCTTCTTTTTACTTTTTTTTTTTTTTTTACTAGGTATTTATTCACACGTACACACATGTCCAGAAAAACGTAAACACGCGCACTCTTGTGAATACCGGTAGTGACGTTCGCGAGCCAGCAAAAAAGAGACGGCGCAGTGAGTTAAAAAGTACGGCCGCACATGTTACTTCCGGTCTCGCGGACAACGGGCGGAGTTAGTTTGATATGTTGATTCCACGTTATCTGATACGTTTCGTTGATCTGTAATTAAGGCCGATACGTAAATGGCGGATTTTCAGCGGCACATAATGCTATTCTCTCGGGCTCATTGAAACACAATGGCAGCGTAAATCCGTGGCAATAAAATGTTTTCACAGCCACTTGTGTCGGGCCGAATACGATTGACGATCTATTCGAATAGTCCAGGGCCGTATAACGTTTCCTTATAACGTTTTTTTATCCCTAAACTTGTGTCTTCTTAGTGATATATGATCATTATTCTTAATTCAAAATCGTTCTTTATTTTTACTTTTCCAAATTGAAGTTTCAAAAACTAAACTTAACATTGTGTATATATCCTATAAACAATGTTATTTTAAAACGAAAATTAAAGTAATGTCAAAGAATTACATTGAAATAAGTCCTTTGAGATCGTACGGTCATGAAATTTTGTGAATGGTACGATTACAATGTAAAATAACAAAAGAATAATAATTCACAAACTTAACAAACCAACGATTTTGCAATCTAAAATTATGAATTGAATAAACTCTTTCTCTCAAATATTAACACCGAAAGTACACTGAGAAAACGATGGAGTATGTATTACTCCGAGTGGAGAAATTGTTTTTCTGTTCAGAGTTCCGAGAGCTCCGCTCGGAGTGTAGCTAACTCCACGTATTCTATTCTAGACGGTATTCTTCCAATAAAAAAAAACTAATAAATGTAATCTTAACTGCAAGTCATGTTTCTCTCTTGTATCACAACAACGTGTGACGTAAATTATTTAACAGATTAAACTTTTGTTTCGAGTAGTCAGATTTCGGAGACTTTCATTTCAGCTCCAAGAGCCATTAATTAACAACACGTCGGTGTAATTTGAAGAAAATATTAAGTACAAAGTTAAAGTGTGCACGGTGTCATAAATCGCGAGTTTCCACGGAGGCACGTGAAGTACGCTCGTAAGTTGACCTCGGGCAACTTTCACCGTCAAGACAGGCTTAGGGTCCTAGTCGCTCGCCTCGTTGTCCATAATTTATGTTAGTTATGTGTAATCATGGCCCCAAAGTCGCAGTCTACTTGCATGGTCAGGTATATGCAACTTTGCACAATCATCCGTAGTTCGTGCACCTTGTCCTCATCATGCTCATATACTCTTTTCGAGGTCATTACGTAGGTCAAATCACTTTTAACGTCGAATCACTCCGCCTTTCGAGTTGACTGATTTTCCAAATAGACATTATAATACAAACAAAAGTCTCTTGTTCATGTATTTCTTTCTAGCTATATTGTTATTACCTTATTTGGTATAGCGAATTCGTATTGTGGAAAAGAAGAAAAATGTAATTTAAAAGTTAAAAAAGTTTGTGTTATCGTAGTTATCAATGACAGTTATTTATATGTAAATTTCGCGCAGCTCTTTTTCTCACTTTAAGTAGATTACGTGTGACAATATTAACGTATTCGAACATCACAAGCTGCTGAGAATGTTGCTGGCATATTAGCAGCAAGTATGCTAGCAGAAATGTGCATGCGTACGTTTCGCAAGTATTATGCAAGCAACGGTGTCTCAGATATACGCGCTAGCATTATAAAAAACACAACATTCGACTGCTAAATATATCAAATAGAAAAAATGTTGAATTAAAATTCCGATAATAAAACGATGTAACAGAAAAACAGACACGAGTTATAATAGAATGGAAAGATATGATATTTAACGTAAGTCGTTTAAAGATTCTCAGATGAACAAAACCATTTGTTATTTGTTGCCAACTTTGGATTACGTTCACGATCCTCAAGCTCTCAGAAATAACAACTAAAACACTGAAAAGAGGCGAATACGTTTCGTATCAGAGATTGACAGACAGGTGATTGCTTTCCGCGCATTTTCCACTCGAGAAAAGCGGCGCTGACGTAATTGGCATTCGCGAAGTGAAAATGCCCAAACGCGAACGTTCCGCGACAAATATGTGTCAGCGGCGACGTGTCGTTCGTCGGCGAAGTTTACGTCACTGCTCGAAACGCTAGATCATTCGCTGGCTTTCGTAACGCGATCGCGAGATCGCGGAGGTTTTCTCTCGCGAGGCGGAAGTGAGCGAAGCGGCGTTTCCCGCACAGCGTCGTTGGCCCCTCGGCGTCCCTCGGCCGCCGGCGAGTTTGTCCTCGTCGCTCGCTCGCGTTTCGCGTTCTCGCCGGCGAAGCGGACTCGCGTGCGAGCTGCATAGCGGCCAGGCCTGCGCACACGGCCGAGCCGCTCGCGCACGGTGTGTACGCGCGTGCAATCTCACCAACACGCCGTGCTATCGGTCACGGAGCGTCGTGCTCGTAACAGTAGGTCACTAGTGAAAGTGCCTAGGAGCGACATGATCGCCGTAATTGCACCAGACGAACGATGAGTGGGAGAGACTAGTCGCCACGATCTTCCTGCTGCACACTCGCAATGCTACCGTGCACGCGCTCAAGTTTCGCCTCCACGGCGGATACTGCTCTCTCGTTTATTTTTATTCATACTTCACATTCTTGTTTTGTTTCGTTTTGCCACATGCATCTCAAGTCGTTTGCGCTCTTATTTATCGATTAAGGTTTTTTAATTATCCTTAAGCTGTCAATTCTGTTATTTATTTAGTTGTCTACTCCGGAAAAGGAAGTGAAACATATATTGCGCGTTGAATGCATTCTGCAGGGTGAGAGATTTATCGGAGTAGATTAAAATTAACTACGAGTTTTCCTTCTACTTTTCAATTACCGGTAGTTTGAAAATTAATGAAAATATCTGAATGGCTTCAGTTTTTTTGTCAAGTTATGTAAAATAGGATTAGTTACTATATAACATTAAAGAACAGAAATAAAAAAAGGTTTGCATGGTTAAAATATTTGACGAACGTGATTTCGAGTAAAATACGTCTAAAATTTCACTTCAAGTTTAAGTGACATTATTCAACTTTTATGTAATCATCGATATTCGGTTTCATATGTTATTGCTTTTCTAAATAACTTATAAAAATAAATGCGTGAATACCCTCAGTAATAAGGAGCCGTAACTCAAAACATTGTTACAGAATAAATTATTATTCATTAAGATACATTTATTACCAACAAATTTAATACATTTCTTAATAATAAACCGTTGCGTTCGAAATAAAGCATAACATATTTACCCCGGGAAAGTAAGTTGATCCGCAGGTAATTTGAATTATGCAAAAACAACTTCATCTGTCGTCCATACGTTTGTCTTCTTACGTAGGTTGAAATTTTCACCTGTATCAAGCGACGCATACTATTTATTCAGAGATTGAATCGCAGTATGGTAGATTATATATACCTTACAATTCTCTACAAGTTACAAATTTCAAGTAATCCTTTTTTTCAGCAAGTTCAATTTTCATGATTGTATTTGGTATACTATTTCACTATTCCTTAGTAATTTTATTTCAATTTATTTCAACTTTGAATACACTAATAAAATACTGTTGATAATCTTTAGACATGTTACAGTTTGCCATTATCTGCAGTTATTTTACATAATTAAAAACAATGAATGAAAAATATTTTCAAAATAACAGTATTTTTTTATAATGATAATTTGTACGGTAAAATATTTAACTTTAAAAAATAAAACGTTTCACTTATTTAATTTGTTCATCAAGTTAACAAAAAATGTTGTGAAGAATTGTAAATTAATTTCAGTATCCAGCATATGAGATGGTCTTTTCAAATCCAGCGTAGGTTTGTCACATTTCTGTCATTCGTAAGGTTTACATTGGCAAGCAAAGTGAGCGCCCGGCGCCACCGACAACATGGGGTGCGTACCCCATGAAACCACTCGGTATTTCCGTCGAGTCGCGTCCGGCTCGTTGCCTATTTATGCCAGGCAGTAAACACGATTCGATCATAAATACGAGTCGGTTCTTTGCCACTCTTATGACGCTCCCTGGTGAGCTCGAAATGCGCCGCGGGGAAGCCGAAGAAAGTAATATCCAATTGAGCCGAATCCTGCGTTTTCTGCTTCCAATATTCCTTTTTTTTTTTGCGGCGCAACATTTTAGCGTTTCCTGTTCCTCATCAAAATCAAGCTTCTTGCGAAAATTTGCCAGATTCTTCGCTCGCTAATTGCAGCGTCTTTGAGACGAAATCAAGTTTCAAACGAAGTTCCTTATTCAATCAAACGTCCCGCGAATCCGTTGCTTTTATTTCCAAGGTGTCTGATTTCTTTCATCTTCCCATTACCGCGTGCTCGACGCCACTCGCGCGTCCCACTCTGACTTGTTTTAATTCATCAAACGCAAGGGTGCTTTCATTTTCCTCCTTTCTCTTAGTTTCCTCGAGGCTTCGAATTTCAGGACTATCCAAATAAAAGATCCTCGTTGGTATACACCAAAAGAAATCCGTTGAACGATTATGTGCACGTTGCATTCCAACTTAGCAACTTTATTACGCGTTACGAGTTGGACGATTTTGACATTTCGTTTGATTACATAATGTGTCGTTATCGAGATGGGTGAACTATTGCATCAGTTTTTGCAAAAACGATACATATTGAGAAGATGTCATTTTTCATTTCTCGTCAAATCGGCTGCACATGAATAAATAAAAATTAATTTTCATATAGGTAAAGCTGAAAGTGAATATATACTTGAAAGAAAAACTTTTGAGGTGTGCATAAATATGATTACTTGGTTTTGATGAGGCGAACTAAGAATTTAACGTACATTCTCGTAAAAAAAAAAGTGTATTAAAAAGATCATAAAATATCCGAATGAAGGAGAAATGTCAGTAAGCACAGGAAGGGGAGGGACTGCAAAATGAACTCGTATGTAAGAGTGGCAC
>JABFOV010005681.1:0-11699 GCA_022817685.1 Aradophagus sp. ZL-2020
GTATTGTTTCTCTGTAAAAATATCAACATTCTTTACACATTTCCGTAATTTATCTTACCTTTGTAGAAGCAATGCCTGCAGTGGTGCTAGTACTAGCATCCCCAACGAGGATCGCATAGATTTCCACTTCGTAATACTGGATACCGGCCTCCCGGTCGAGAGCAACCGCGGTCGACAGGACGCCTGTCTTCGTGTCCACGTCGAAAAGTCTATCCACCTGTGGTCCGCCACTACCCGCGGTTATATTCGTAACATAATACTCGACATTGGTGCCCGGTACCTTGGTTCGCGCGTTAATTTTCAAAATATTTGCCCCAGCAGCCTCATTCTCATAAATACTTCCTTCCAACACACCATTGTGATCCCAAGTCAATGATTCACTAGTCCTCTCGTCACCAGTAACTATCAAAGTAATGTAAGTTTCAGAAGATCTACGTTCAGCTTGCACTGCCTCATCCGTAGCTCTAATTCCAATCTGGTACTTAGACGCGACCTCCAGATTCTTAATCAACTTAAGTGGTCGCATAGTCAATAAGCCAGAACTCCTGTCCACCCGGAACATATCAGCGTTGCTAGACTTCAACAGCTCATAAGTTACTAGACCATTGGTACTAGAATCCAAGTCCCGCGCTAGTATCTGAGCCACAGGTATTGGTCTATCTAGTTGCTGTTGATTCCCAAAGCTGCTGCTCTTCAATGGTAACAGTGCTGCAGACATGCTAACGAAAACTGGAGCATTGTCGTTGACATCGTTGACTACAACTGTAACCGCTTTCTCAGCTGACAGTCTTTCGGACTCTGGTTGAGCGCTATCAGTAGCAATGATCACCAGTTTAAAGGTGTCTACTTCTTCCCTATTTATAGGTAGAAGGGTATGGATGACACCAGTAGAAGGGTTTATCCCAAAGCGACGCTTACCATCTTCCGGGTCCTGCCTCGCAATAGCGTAACTCACGATTCCATTGGCTCCGGAGTCCGGATCTTCGGCGTTTACAGTTACGATTGGAGTGTGTATTCGGATACCCTCTCGAATCTGACGAACGATCGAAGTGTTGGGGAAGGCTGGTGGGTTGTCATTGGTGTCTATTACATCCACTCGTAATGTAGTCACTGTCGTAAGTCGCGGATGTCCGGCATCGCTGCAGGAAATGTTCAAGATGTAAGTCTTGATTTCTTCGTAATCTAATGGCTTTCGAAGGTACAGAGCTCCAGTGAGAGGATCAATATAGAATGCATCTTTTCGGTTGCCTGCAGACAAAGAGTAGGTCAGGTCTCCGTTCGCACCCAAATCATTATCTATCGCCTTGAATCTCAGCAATTCCGTGTTCACTGGCGCGGTTTCTAAGACGGATATCGTTGATTTATTATTGATGAATTGAGGTATGTTGTCGTTCTCATCTAGAACTTCTACCATGGCTGTAGTTTTTGAAGATAGCCGCACTTCTAGACCAGCGTCGTAAGCTACTATGGTGAGTACGTACATGTCCATGGTCTCTCGGTCCAACTTGTTGGCCAACGAAATTTGACCCGTGGCTTCATCTATGGTAAACATTCCATCTTGGTTTCCATCTTCTAAAGTATAATAAACGTCACCATTGAGACCTTCATCTGCGTCAGATGTGTACACCCGTAACAACTGTGTTCCAACCACAGCGTCCTCGCTGACTTGAACTTTGTATGGTAAACGTTGGAATTGCGGTGTGTTGTCGTTGACATCGGTGATGTATACATTAACCTTGGCCCGATCCTTCAGTCGATTTGCACCGTTATCGGTGACCGTTGCTTCGAAAGTGATATAATTCACTCCAGTACTGGCCACGAGGCTTTCTCGATCAAAATTTCGAAGGGATTTGATAAAGCCATTTCTTGGATCCACTATAAAATCTTGCTGCGTTGCGGATAAGGAGAATGTTAAGTCCGCATTGCGACCAATGTCGCGATCCACAGCTGATAGTTTTCCAACAAACGTGTCCGACGGTTCGTTTTCTCGCAAGTGAAATGTGAAACTGGAATTGGTGAATTCGGGGG
The DNA here is from genome assembly GCA_022817685.1 of Aradophagus sp. ZL-2020. NCBI lineage: Eukaryota > Metazoa > Arthropoda > Insecta > Hymenoptera > Scelionidae > Aradophagus > Aradophagus sp. ZL-2020. Next base: position 2,029 of record JABFOV010005681.1, read on the forward strand.
CATTGTCGTTTTCGTCGATTACATGCACCACTACCGGCACCACTGAATTTCTGCTTGGTTCACCTTGATCGCGTGCGGTCACTTCCAAGGCGTAATAATCTTGTTCTTCCCGATCTAAAACGTTCTTTACGTAAAGCTGACCATCTGGAAAGATTCCAAAGCGATTCTCGTTGTTCCCGTCCGTCACGGTGTAGAGGACTCTTCCATTAACACCGAGATCAGAATCAGAAGCGATCAGGGCGAAGAATCGTTCGTTGACGGGAGTTGATTCTGGCAACGAAGTTTCATAGTTGGACAATTTGAAGACTGGTGTGTGATCGTTTACGTCTTCAATGATCACACGAATTTGTTGTTTGGCACTGAGAGGAGGGTTTCCGGAATCGATGGCAGTAACTTCCAAGTACATTTCCGTTCCAGGTAAAGCCTTGATTGGCTGATCTAGATAAACTATCCCCGAATTTTCGGCGATTCTAAACTGATTTCCGGGATTTTTGGTCAGGGAGTAGGTTAACCTAGCATTGGTCCCAGTGTCTTTATCTTTAGCTCGGGTTAGACAAACTTCTTGACCTACCGCGGCATTTTCCTTGATGACAACTTCATCGCCGTAATCCCCTTTCGGGAACTTTGGAGCATTATCATTAACATCAAGAACGGTGATATTTACAGTTGTGAAACCACGGGCTAGACCAGCTTTTGCGACCACTTGCAGAGAGTAATGAGACACTTGTTCGCGGTCCAGGCAACCAGCCGTGTTGATAACACCGGATTTTTCGTTAATTTTAAACACACTTTTGGGGTCGCCAAAAATAATTGAATACGATACTTTTAATTCGTTGAACCTTGTGACTTGAATGTGGCCGACCTCTCGACCGAAGGATGATGATAACAAACCATCGTAACAGTCCCCTTTATCTTCCGCAACGCGAAACTCATAACCATTATACTTATCAAATTCCAAATATTCGAGGTCATCTTTGCGTATAATTTCAACGACCGCATTCTTCGCGGAAGCCTTGTCGTCGTTATCCTTTGCCAGAACGTTCAATTCGTACTGAACCTTGCGCACATCTCGAGAATAACCTTGGAAAATAATATCTCCGGTCTTCTCATCGATAGCGAACAAATCATCACTACCGGATTTCAATGAATACTTTACATAATGGTAATCGCTTTCCTTTATATCTGCATCCGTTGCTGACACGCGGCCTAAAATTGTCCCCGGAATGACATTCTCGGCTAATGGTATGAAATAATAAAGTGGATAGAAAACGGGCACGTTATCATTGACATCCTCCACGCTCAATAATACAGTAGCCGTCGACATCTGCGGTGGTATACCTTGGTCCTTGGCAATTACGCGGATCGTATAATTAGAGATTTTCTCGCGATCAAGGAACGTCTTAGTTGTCAGCTGACCGGTTAAAGCATCCAAAGAAAATGTTTTTGGATAATCGCGGAAAACGTTGGAATGAAGACTATAAACCACGCTACCGTTTGTCCCCTGATCGTTGTCCACGGCGGATAAAGTAGCAACTAAACTATTGGCTGCAGTGCTTTCAGAAAGCGCGACTTTAACAAAAGGGTTCACGAATTTGGGGGCTTCATCGTTCTCATCTAAAATAGTAATTCTTAGATGCGTAGTGGCATATTTTGGATTCGGGCCGCCGTCTCTCGCGGTGACCCGCAATTCCACGCTCCCTTGAACCTCGCGATCCAATGTTGCAACGGTGGTAACCAATCCGGTAACCTGATCGATATGAAACCACTCGTGCTCGTTGCCGGAGTCAAAGTCGTAATAAATCCGCGCGTTCAGGCCGGAATCGGCATCAGTGGCGAAAATGCTCGCGACGAAGCTACCGATCGGCGAAAGTTCCGACAAGATCGCGGAGTACTCGCTCTGCTGGAATACTGGTTCGTGATCGTTGACGTCGTTAACGTGGATGACGAGGTAAGCGGTCGCCGATCTGGGTGGCGTGCCTCTATCCACAGCCATGATCGTGAGATTGTATTTCGGTATTTCCTCGCGATCCAATCGACCGTTAACGCGGACAATATGAAAGCCCTGCGTGTTGTGGCCGAGACGAAAGTGGCCGAGTTCATTGCCCGCGCGTATCTCGACAATGGTCTCGCCGTTCAGGCCCTCGTCGTTATCGATCACATCGACAGCCGCGACGATCGAATCCTTGAGGGCGTTCTCGTCGACGGTGGCGAAACCAGCGGTGTACGGGAAATACGTGAACTTGATTTCCGGATCGTGATCGTTGGCGTCCAAGAGGTTAACGGTCACGTAAGTGCGGCCGTCTTGCCGGGGCGAGCCGTGGTCCCGCGCAAATACCGTTATCACGCAGCTCTTGGGGCAGCTGTTACTGTGAGATCGCGCAGCTGGCTGCGCTCGAGTACAACTTTGCTGCGGACAGTCGAGGACCTCCAGCGTGGTTATGGTCCCGGTGTCCGGGTCGATCGTAAACTGTCTCTCGGTGTCCGGCAAGTAATAAGTCAGCTTGGAATTATCACCGGAATCCTTATCAGTGGCTCGCACTGTCAGCACCTTGGTTCCGACCGGGGCACTTTCGTTCAATGCCACCACGTAATCACTCTGCTGAAATATCGGCGGGTTATCGTTCACGTCCAGTACCGTTACGTTGACCAAGAGGTAGCCCAGTCGCGGTGGTCTGCCTCGATCTTTGGCACAAATATTTAACAAATAGAACTCCACCTGCTCGCGGTCCAATTTCCCCGTGGTTTCCAAATGGAGATACGAAGTTTCTCCACTTGGGTTCTTGGTCACCGAAAGCTTGAACTTCCCCTCGGTGTTTCCATCCACGATGGAGTAGTCGTCAGCCACGCCATTCTCAGGAGTATCTTCATCCGTAGCTGCGTCCAAAAGTAATTTTGTCCCCGGTACTGCCGATTCCGAGAAGGTCACGGCGATACTCGATTCTGGAAAGCGCGGACTATTGTCGTTAATATCAAGCACAAGGATCCTGACCTCGATCGGGTAGGTCGGCTGACTCGATAGAACCACCAGATCGAAGCGGTCGCTACTCAGCGACTCTCTATCCAAAACCATAGTCGTTCGGATTTGGCCGTTGACCGGGTCCAGGGTGAATTCCCGCGGTGGTTCATTGAACCTATAAGTAAAGTCCCGCAGCACCGGTATCGCTCCGACCAAAGTACCCTTTGGTTCTCCTTCCTTTACCTCCAGCTGGACCCTGGTGTCCACGGCTCTACTCTGCATCGCCAGGCCCATACCCGTGCCGTCCTGCGGCAGCATCGGAGACCTCCTCCTCGGCACCAGCCGTCCACCGTGGATAACTGGCTGAGCAATATCAACGGTGACACCGTTCTCGGCGACGTATTTCGCGTCCAAGCCATTCTGGTACGTCGAAAAAAGCAACGCCAGCACCAGGACCAACCAGTACCCAGCGACGGGCATCTCTCAACCCCTGCTTTTCCTCGCCCTCCTGACCTTTCCTCCACCGGTCACTTGTTCCCGACGGCTCTCATCATCGGCACACGCATCGCAGACACCCTCCCCCGCGGTTTCGCCAGCACACCTTCAGCACGAATGCCAAAGCTATCGACTTCGGATCCGCGGAGGACAATGGCTTATCGATCGGTCGATCAGCGTGCGCGACTCGATCGACCAGTGGTAGCACGTCGAGCGACGCGCTTGCGCATCTTCAGCTGTGGGTACCGATGTTGTAGATGAGACAGAACCAACCCGGTCCGTATACTATAACGGAAGTGCCTCCACACGTAAACCGCAATCGCGCTCACTATCCGCGCGACACTTTCACAACGGGATAATTACCGACACCGTGTGAATACCGTTGAAGAAGAACCACGTGGACCCGCGGTACCAAAATCACTCTCGGTTGTTGCCTCGCGAACACCTTTCAACACTTAGTAGCTTCAAATACAAACGATTACGAAACGAAGGCTCGATTTCGCGGAGCCCGAACGACGGACCCTGGTTCTTCGGCGAGCCTAACCGTAGGTGAACATCGGGAGAAAAAAAAACGTGCTCGACACTCGGAGACGCCGGAAAGCAATGACTTTCCCTGCTCGGCGACACGGCTCGACTAACCATCGCTCGGGCCGATCGTTCTCGCGGAGTCGAACATTCTTGGGCCCCGCTCGCTCTCCCGCTCTGTCCCTCTTCCACGCACCGGACCCAACGGGTATCATTTTCAGTCCCTCTCGCTTCCCCTTTCTCTCGCCACCCCTCGTTCCCTCTCTCTCTCGGCCTCCCCGCCTGCCTCTGCGTCCCTCCACCTCGCATTGCCCCCACCTCGCAGCGCATCTCACTGAGATATTCTACCTTTTGCCCTCGAGAAACGAGCAATGCGGCGGCTCAGGTATGCAAGATGGCCGTCCCTGGGCCCGCAAGAAGAGGAAGGAGCGAGAAGGAAAGGAGAGGGCGCGCGAAAAGTGGCCGAGGCGTTGCCTCGTCGCGACAAGGACGGAATCCTCTCGCGGCAAGAGAGCGAGACGGGAAATGAAAGATGAATAATGTGTGGGGGAGGCGGACGAAGAAAGGGCCGCGGGACCGAGTGGAAGGATTGAAGAGGGAGAGGGGGCACGCAGACGGACCGAAGGAGTTTCGATATAGGTTTTAAACTCTCGCGCTGGGAGATAACGTGCCACCGACGGGCCATTGAAACTGGCCAACCAGCGGACTTGGTCAGTTTCGTGACTAATCCGTTACCGCGATCGATTCTCCTTTCTGCTTATAATCTGGTTTAATTTGTTCAACGAACTGCGGACTGGCTGACAGCTGAGCGAACGCACGCTCCCCCGAATGCAACGAAGGATTATAATGGTCGATAAAAATATATTACTTTTGCGGCTCGCGTCTGACGGTTGATCGTTGATTGTCAAGGACAAACATGTTTGAGGGACAAATATGAACTTGAAGCGTGGAAAGGTCGCGGTCGCTGATACGGGAACATGTTTAGATACTGTTCCGTGTTTGTTTGCGACATTATGTTTCGATGTGTTTCATTGATGACGCACACTTGGAAAAGAATAACTTACGAGTAAATTACTTTTATGATAAATGGTTTCTTATTTTGTAATAAGTGGAATTCACTTTTTACAAGAATTTATTATAAATTGAATGTTTTTTTTTATATATAGATATATACATTTATATAATCTACACTCTTAAAACAATCGACTTATCATAGTCGGAATATCCTTATCATAAGTGGATTTTCCACTGAAAATTTGGACAAAAACAATTCCAGTTACCATAAGAATAAAATCTATTGAAACCGAGTTTTCTTATAAGTAGAATATAAAAATGTATAATAATAAAAATATGTCATTATAAAATTAAAAATATTATTCAACACTCAAGACACAGTGAAATATTGTTTTTTATTATAGTTTTTTTATTAATCTTGATATCTATTTGAGACACTAAAACTTGTCAATAATATTGGTTAACTTTGACAGTCCGCGTTGTCCGCGCAAACGATTTAAAAATAGCTTTTAAAAATAATTCCACTCATTACAAGAATAAATCCGACTATGATCAAAAGATATCTTTATATCATAAAAGAATTATCACTTTATCATAAAAATGCTATAAAATAATGTTTTACTTAATTCTGATTATTTAAAGCACATTTCTATTAATATTAAATGTAATTGTGTTTAGAATACAGTTTTCTTACAATTAATCGATCATTTCTAAGAGTATTTATATATTCTATATAAATATGAAAAAAAATTATTTTAAACTTTTCATATATTATATATAAATTACATACGAAATAAATATATTGTCCTTTTATAAGAACAATTATAATCTATATTTATACGAAAATTTTATTGGTTAATAGTAATTTTCGGTTTATTGTCATTTCGCAATTAATAAGTCACCTTAACGAGATCGAATGTATAATTATATATGATTGATATGTAAACATCAATATAAGTATTGCGTCCAATGATTAAAATACAGGTTTAATATATACATCATTCAGCCAATTAATTCAATTGTGTCAAGTGTACGTCAACAACAAACATAAATACTACTTTAATAACAAAATTATGAAATTTGTATTAACTTAAAAAAGACCGAAAATGTAGAAACTATATTTTACATTGAAAATACATTCAAAAATTTTTGTCAATTTTTAAATTTATACATTTGTAAAATTCATTTTCACAAGCATCAGATTACTAAATTAAATAAGTAATTAATAAACACAATTACGACTGCTATATTCAAATATTCAAATATTTTTTATTGTACAGTATAACGGTTAAAATTTGAATTAAAAATGAAGATAATAGATCAATTCTCAAATCTTTTTGAATTGAATGTGAAGTGGTTCATTTTTTACAAAACATTTTGAACAAAAATCTCGTAACTTTCGATACGACTGAACTAACCTAAAATGTAGATTATAACTGCAAGGAAGATTAAGAAATAATCGTCCTTTCTTTGTCCTATCACTCTTTTGGCGCCAATTTGATAATTCATACTACGCCTAACATCGTTTTAAAAGAATAACATAGTAGAAAAATTGCAGAAGATATCTGCAATACCGATAATAATAGTATATTATTGCTGAGGGCGCCACTGCGCCCAAAGCATGTACACTATTTTACGGATTGAGGGAGCGGATAGTAAAGTAGAACTTACCGTCCTAGGGCGGTAAAAATGAAGAACTTTACTGCCCGAGGAGCGGTTAGGTGCGTAAAATATTTTTCATTAAATAACATAGTAATTGAAACATACCAACAAACGAAAAATAATAGATAGGTTTTCTCTCAAAATGTTTTCATTTTGTTAAACTAATTTACAAAATATAGGTAAAATCTACGAATTAAGTTTTCTCGTATAGTATTACCTAAAAAATGGATTCATTTGAAACCAACCAAAAGAAATTCAACAAGAAGACGACCTCTTTACATTGTTTTCAAAATTACACGCATGATTCCCATCTTTCTACCAACACCACGAGTTTGGCGCCAATTTCAAAATTCAAATTTCGCAAACCATTTTTTCATGTTTATTTCTATTTCTTTTTTTCTTTTTTTAATTGTACTTTCCTGTACAGTTTTTTTTCAAGACGCTAAAAGTCGCAATCTCCCGACGATAAATAAAAGCACGGGAAGACGCGAGAGGCGCACAATACATAAATGATAATTCCCTCAAAGCGAATGAATTCATCAAACAGATAAGCGGACATTTTTCATCGCCGTGCTCGCCTGCGTTCAACGATTACGTTACCTGGGGACTTTTATGTGGTGCGGAGTAATTCCTAGAAATGTATTGCATATTGAATCTTATCAGAGGAAGACGAAGGGGTAAACATCGGACAGGCACTTTCGTGTGACAGCGCGTGCACGGCGAAACACCATTTTCCGGGCTTATGATTAATACTGCTCGCTGCAACGTTGTATCGTACTCACCAATATTATTTGTTGGTTTTTGACATTCGGAAGAACGTTGAATCAACGTGCCGGCGATACATTTATTTCCAGTAAATTCAGGATTCGACTGCAATATATTATAAAAAAAATTTTTTACTTGTGAAATATATCATAACAGAATACCCAGTTAAAAAACCCAAATTCTGATCCGTTGACGACTCGTTGTCGATTCGTCAACGACTCGAATTTAGTTTTGATTCGCCGACGATTCGTTGACGAGTCGTCAACGAGTCAGAAATTGGGTCGAGTCGTCGACGAGTCGTATATTTTTAACTGGGTAATAATAATTGTACGAAATGTCTATTAAAAAACAGTAAATAGTGTTACCAGGGCGGAAAGTACATGATTCTAGACGAATGCTGAAAACACTCGTTGGTAATCGTAACCTTTCCGCCCGTGTCGCTAACGTCATTCTTTATATAAAAAACTCGAAAAAAGTAATTTTGTTATGCTTACATCGGAAATGTGTACTATACACGGTGCTTTTCATATTGTTACAGAAAGGAATATAAATAATAATTTAAATTTTTATTATATTACTATTTAGTACGTGTATCGAGTCCAACGCGATCGGTATGGTAAACAGAGCCATCTACAACTCAGAAAAGCCGTTAATATTGTAAAATGCGCCACCTACAACTCAGGTGGGTCACTGGTGTTGCAAAAGTGCCATCTACAACTCAGATGGGCCCATGTAGATGACACAGCTTATTTCTGTAATGTATTTCTGATGTCATTTTTAAATGAACACTCACTTGAGAGCGATGACTGTTCAGTGGATCAATCTTAATTTGATCTTCCCTTTTTATTTGTTCTGTAGTTGTATTTTATTGTTTTGTAGTTGTATTAAGGTTATGTTGAAGTGTTAAGATTGATCCACTGAACAGGTAGCGCTCTCTAAAGACCAGTAACTTAGAGGGATTAGTGAAATTGGGTTCGTGTCACTAAGAAAAATCTGTTCAGTTGAAACTACCGAAAATTTCAGTTGTAACCTTATTTAGTTGGATTTACTGAATTTTCAGTTAGATTTACTAAATATTAATTCAAAACAAAGTTCTGATTTTCAGTTGTTTCGACTGAAAACTTCAGTAGTGACAATTTTAACTGAAAATTCAGTTGAAATTACGGAATGCTGTTAATTTTTTTCTCAGTGTACATGGATGGGCCATTAATATTGTAAAATGCGCCATCTACAACTCAGGTGGACCGAAATTGTTGCCAAATTATTAGTAGTAATAAATTAAAAATAAGATGCATGTATATGAGATCAAAACATGCGGTCGAAAATTGAGGAAATATAAACATTTTCTAATTTTAGTTAGTCCTGCTTGGTTATCATACCGAACACTTATGAAAGATTGCTACAATACCGACATTCAATTATTTTACACTTAATAAAATGAAAATTTATATTATCATTTAAAATAGAGACATAATCTATTGATTATCTTTTCAATCTTTTTCAATTTGATGTAAAATATTTTACTTTCAAAGCAAAACTTTTTACGAAAATCTTCCTTTAGTTCTTGATAAGACAAAATTAACCTAAAAACTGTTCGTAAGAACTACAGGCAAACTGTGTGTAAAAATACCATACATTTATAAATCTATTATTACAATTAATACTTCCCAAATAAAATTATTTATTACGTAGAATTATATCTTTAAGTACATGTTTAAAAAATATATAAATATGAATCATATACCTACAACGACATTAATACAGAATATTATAAAAATATCAAATCAATTTTTTTCTGCATCCTGCTAAAATAATATTTTTATAATATTACTTTTCAAATCAAGTAATATTACAGAAATATTATTTGAGAAGGACAGATAAATATAATAATGTAATATATAATATTTATAATAATGTATGTATTATATACATGTATTAATAATAGGGCTGTTAAAAATCATGATTTTTATAAAAAAATAAAAAAAATCGGATTTTTTTTATTTAAATCGGATTCTTTTTATTATTTTTAATAATTAATCATTTATCTACAATAAAAATTAAAATGATCTCTGTATGGATTGATTTTTAAAGTCATTATTAAATTTGTATATATGTTCTGATATAATATTAGTTTTTGAAAGAAAAAAAGTAAAATTGTTTATTATTTAAATCTATAGTTAATGGTTATACTTTTATAGCTGTTTCAAATTTGACTCTATTTCTTTAAAACATTGGAAACATCAAAGTATTTTAA
>JABFOV010005682.1:0-11698 GCA_022817685.1 Aradophagus sp. ZL-2020
CCACCGATCTACGCACTTGTATTCGTTGTCGTTGTGTCGTAGCTGTCGCTTACAGTCCAACATTTCTATACCTTTTGTTTTCGGTGCTCTCTTTTCTTTTTTTTTTCCAATCAGAGAGGAGTAACCGAGATGTGGTTAGTTCTTGTGGGCTCGGTGTTGTGTATAAGAGACTGCCTTTGTTTACCTTAGTATACTTTTTTTTTTTTTTTAGTCGATCATTGCCCCCACCCCCCCCTAAAATGATTTCCGGCTACGCCCTTGCTACTGGAATTAACAAATAGTATATGCATGTTCTAATCATTAATAAAAAGAATGCTTGTAGTAATATTCAGAAATAAAATTACTATTAACAGATTGAGACAGCTGAATAATACTAGCAGCACCTTTACTGATGATTACTTGAGCCTATTGCTGATAACCAGCAATATGACCAATGCTAAATATGTCGAAACGTATGCAAATGCTACGTATATGTCACAAAACTATAGAGGTCGCAGATTATTTAGCAACGGGCTCAAGTAATCATAAGTAAAAATGCTTCTAGTATTATTCAATCCCCTCAACTAGTTTACAATAGTAATTTCAAAACTAAATATTACTAAAGGCATTTTTACTACAGATAAAGACATAAATGTACTATTTGCTAAGTAATAATTACTATATTGGTGATTAAATATTAGTTGAAATTTCTTTCCATGTAGCTTCTTCTTGTAAGATGATACAATCAAACAATACTATTATTTGTACATCAGATTTCATTCTCGTTGACTGATAAACGTTGGAAACCTGAAGAACATAATAGTTATCAGCGTACTTTTAAAATTCGACTTGGAAATCGATGGCACATTGATGCTCGTCTGCGTGCTCAGTCTTCGCGTGAACTCAGACAAGTACGGACTCTCGTAGTTGCTCAGCAAATCGTGCTTAACGTCCTTGTCGGACTGAATCGGTGAGATGTTGGTCTTGAACGGCGGCGTAAAAACGTCGTCGCGAACCGTGTGCACGGTTCGCCGCTTAGGCTCGGTTTTGTACACCGGCTCGTTTTTCGCCTGGTAATCGCGGTCGGCCGAGTTCTTCTCCGGCACTTTGGGCGTGAGCGCGGGCTTGACTATCTTCGGGTACCGCACCGGCTCCTCCACCGCCACGTCCGAGTCCGAGCCGGTTTCCAGGCCGTCGTCGCGATTCGAGCTGCTGTACTTGGGCGCGAACTTTTTGCTCTCGGGTTTGCCGCTGGGCCGGCTCGGCGCGACGAAGTCCGTCTCGCGAGGCTCGGAGTTGCGAGGCCGGCCCATCTTTTTGGCCGGCGATCGGGGTGGTATCATGGCGCTGGATGCCGGAGGCGGCATCGGATTGGCCAGCGTTTGCCGACGATTTGGCGCTTTTTTCTTCTTTTCCGCTATCGACGGGGTTTCTTCGTCCGTATCATCGCTGCTATACCTGCAAAGTGGAGTTTGATTTTCAATTAGACGTTGAACCAGTTTTAAATTCCCGCCAAAACTGTACCATGTTTTTTCTTTTAAATATAAAATGACTTTCTGTTGGTTTGATCTTTTTTTTTTTGAGAGAAAATGGTTTTTATGTGATGAACGAGTCTTAATAAGATGGTTTTTACAGTGACTGTTAAATTTTGAACAGTTGAGAAAATAAACAAATCGCATCAATAAATAAATAAAAGAAAATTAAAATAAGTTTAAATAACAAATGATGTTAAGTTTCTAGCTTATACTTTTATTTATTGAAAATAAAAAAATGTAGTTTAAATTTATTTCAATGTGTTTTCTTTTTTCTTTTCAATTGAACTTTTTTTATTTAAAATTGATAGGAATTTAAATTTGTCGCAAAAAGAAGTGTTATAATGTTAGAGCATATGTAATTTTCATTTTTTTTTTTTTTTTTGGCATCAATTTTTCGTATTCCTATCTTGCAAATTTTTTACTACAAATTTGAAAATCGAAAATATAAAATTCTTTAAAATTCGATTGAATGATTACAACAGTAATTCCGAATTTAAAATCATTATGTAAATATGACTTTCTATTTTCACAAAACTTTGACATTTCTTCATATGACGCAATACTTTAATTATTAATAATATCATATTTGTGTAATAATAACTGAAAAAATCAAACTAATCACCCAAAGAAAAAAAATGCACAACAAAATGTTTGTGTTGTTAAATATTTATTTGATCAACTGTATTCAAACACAGTGAAGTTCGTGACTTCATTTTAGATGGTTACTATAAAGATGACAGCGATCTTTCTTTCTTTTTTTTTTTTTTTTTCCTTAATGAAAAAAAAGTTGTATTGCATTTTTATTCAAACAGATTTGGTACTTGGTTTTTATGTTCAATTCTATTTAATGCAGATGTATGCCAAGTCAAGTGATCATTTTAAAATGAATCATTCCTATCTTCAAATCAATTATTTTTAATTTTATCATCAGTATGTGATTTTAAATTATAAACAATGCATTTCACATTATTTTGTGATTGCCATTTGGAACCAAAAATTATTAATAAATTCAAAAAAGAAAGAAACAAAAAAATTTTGAATTAATAAAAAATGAAAATAAATAAACAAAAGTCATCAAAAGAAATTTGATTCATTATTGTTTTTATAATAATAAATTACAGTTTAAATTCTATGTCTTTACATTTTTGCATTTGCACAAACGAAAAAAAATTAATATTTGCAATAAAAAGACAATCAAGTTATCCATTAACATGAAATTTATGTTTTCTATAATAATGATGTAATTACACGATCCTTGCAACTGAAATTCAATCTTCCTTATTCATTTCAATGTATAAAAAATTATTATTTATAGTTTACGTGAGAAATTGATAAATTTAGAATTGTGAAGCGGCGATGAAGATGAGCAACGCTAAATGTCACGTGAGAGGTTCCATGTGGCAAAAAGTACTTGGTTTTTTTTTCCTGGTAATAATCAAGCATAAATTCCCTAGATTTAATTTAGATTCAGTTTAGCATTAATATGCAAAATATATTTTTAATTTATTAATGAAATTTAAATTTCCCACTTTTCGACATACATTTTGTAGTGATTGACAAAGTATATAACCTTCGTTTACAAGTGAGAAACAAAATTAAACTCCCTTTAAAATGAACATTTCAAAAATATGTAATAACAATCTTTATTCTTCTGAAAATAGTGATTTGTTGTAGACACCGAATTTCTTATGCTTTTGAAATTTCCAACGTTTAATAGTAAACGAAAATTAAATCTGATACCATTTCCTGTATCTAAAAACGATGGGATATTTCATAAAATAATTGTATCAGAAAAATTATGAATACAGTCAACTTTATGTGCAAGAAATTTGCAACGTTTATTTGCAACGAATTTTTCATAAAATATCGTTTCGTCTATCGACAATCAAAATCAGAACTTAAATTTATATCAACGCGATATAGAATAAATAATTAATTTTTGCGTTTACTGTTTTCGTTAGAAGTATGTCTTTTTTTATTGAAAATTTATGGGATTTGGAATTCGTTGCAAATAAACGTAGCAAACTTCCTGCACATTCAACTTTTAGAACACAATTTTTCAGTTCTAATTAAAATATAAGTTGTTAAATTAAATGGAAATAATTTTTGTTTACTAATACACGTTGGAAATTTCATTTAAATTTTTTTTTTTTTTTTTTTAATTACAATTCCAAGTACCCAGAAAATCAAAATTAAACAAACAAAACCAATGAAGAGAACTTTCTTATTATTGTTTACTTTACATATTTTTGAAATGGAAATTTGAAATTGAATTGTTCAATGATCATTTTAAAAACAATAGTCCATTTAGTAAGAAACTTCATGAATAATAAAAAGCTAGAGAAAAAAAACAAATTTTATTTTGAAAAATTTTCATATTTAAAATTCAGTGAGTTCAATAATTTGTAGACTTTATCGAAATTTAAATGTTATGACCAACCAATGAGAACAATAAACTAACCAAACTTAAAAAATTTACAAAAACAAGGAAGTCCAGTATGTAAATGAAAAAAAAAGTTTTTTTTTCGTATTAAAAGACAAAAAAAATTTTTTTTTTTTTTGAAAAAATAGCTATTATATCAAAAAGATATAAACAAGGAAGTCGTATATGTAAATTAAAAACCAAAGAAAATAGAAGAAATATCACAAAATTGTTTAATTATTTGATTACTGAAAACAAATAAAAAAATTTGATCAATAACAATAATAATAATAACTAACCAAACTTCAAAAAATTATAAACAAGAAAATCCAGTATGTAAATGAAAAAAAAGGTAAGCAAGTATTAAAAGACGAAAAAAACTTTTTTTTTTTTTAAATTACTTTATCGAAAAGTTATAAACAAAGAAGACTTACATGTAAATTAAAAAGGAAAGAAAATAAAAATATTAAAAAAAGATTTAATAATTTAAACACTAAAAACCATTAAAAAAATTTTCATTAATAACAATAACAATAATAATAATAACAATAATAATAATAATAATAATGATAACACAAAAACTAACGAGATTTCAAACAGTAATAGACAAAGAAGTTTAACGTGTAAAAAAAAGAAAAGAAGACAAAAAAAAGGGAAGAAAAGTGCAAAAGAAAGCGAGTATCCGAAAGGTCTTGGGAACGGTAAGCGCGCCCATGATTGGCGGCGCTGTGCGCGGCACGTCGGGCGACTCACTTGGCGGCCAAGGAATGCCGGGATGCGCCGGCGCCTCGGTTCTCGAGGATGTTGCGTAGCTTCTTCTTGAGGACCGAGCGGGTGGTGTGCGTGACCGGCGGCACGGTGCAGCCGAACTGCAGCAGCATCGTGCGCAATTCCGCGTCGTTGAGCTCGTCCACCGACATTTTGTTGGCCGCGTTCATGGCGCGCGCGCGCCCCTCGCCGAGCCTCCGTTCCGTGTCCCCGGCGGCGTCCGCAGGCCGCCAACTCCTGCTCCGAGTCGACCGCGATCGATTGCACCGTACTTGCCGCTCGCTCGCCTTCCTTCGCAGCGCCGCAGTCTCTAACCTAGCGCGGCCCCTGCCGAACAACCTTCACCGCGTCCAACGTTCGCCGATTCGCTGAGCCGATGCATTTTTAACGGTCGCCAGCCAGCCGGCGCGCGCAACCAGCCACCCCTCCCCCCGCCCCTAACCCCACGGTCGACGGCTCCGCGCAGGCGTGGCCCTTCGAACTTCCCGCCAAACGCCCGACGAGTGATTCACCATTTTTCGAGGAAATCGAGCAATTTTTCTTTTTTCTTTTGCTTTTGAAATTTCCCGCCAAAAGTTTTATTGGCAATTCTTTTCAAGACTTTGAATTTCTTATCGAAAGTTGAAGTTGTGATTTTTTTTGTAACAAAGATTTTTTGTTGAGAATATATATATACTTTTTTTGCGCGGTAGTGGCTTTTACGAATTTAGCGCCAAAATTTAAAACTGGATATTTGCATCTTTTTCTTTTTGTTTTGGAAAATGATTTTACATGAGTTTTATGGCGGACTTGAAAAATAAGAAGATTTTTTATTGAAATAAAACAATTTTAATACAAAAAGATTTTGTTATGACTAAAAACAAAACACTGTTTGATGTTTGTATGAACTGAAAAAAGATAGACAACGCAATTTGCATAACCGCGTCCTTTTTCAATATAAATTCATGTGATAGAATGATAATAAATAATGGATAATTTCAATATAAATTTAAATGATTTTAATTACCAAACATTTCATTGGCATCTTCGAAAACTAACTTTATCCATCCTTTTCATTATCTTTATTCGTTTATTCATTATTATTTATTTATTATTTTTATATAATAATATATATTTATTCATTATCCATTCTATCCATTTTTCTCTATTCTCCATCTCCTCTTCTCCATTCCATTCTCAAAAAGTTAAGGTCATCAACGTGAAATTGCAGTAGTGATCACAAATGCGCATTTCATACTGCGCATTGTTCTCTGTCACACAACTAGTATATAAAATAATTAAAAAGAAATTTAAATGGAAATAATTTGTGTTTTTCAAAACTCATTTAAAACGAATGCAATTTTTTATTTGCTCCATTTTTAAAGTTAGTTTAGTTTAGTTAGTTATTAAAATTATTGCTAGAAATTGTTATGACTATTTCAGTTTTTCCTTTGTTATATACTTCTGATTTAAAATAAATAATTAAATAATATAATTTTACCAAATTTCACTTACAAACAACGAATCACAGAGCGAAGCAATAGACATGTTGTAAACATAATTTTTTTCTTTTTCTTTTGAAAATGATTTCGTTTTGACATACAAAACCACTGCAATTAGTTTACTTTATTTTTTGTTTTCAATTTTAAAATAAATTTATAAAGTATAAACTTTTCTAATAATTCTAATAATTTTTCTTTTCTAATAATTTTTCTAATGAAACGTTTATATCTATATGCTGAGAGACCTTTAAAAAGCCAAAAGCGCCATCTCAACTATGAAACTAATTATGGGACACTTTTTTATTTATAAATGCTGGTTCAACATTTGTGTACAGATTATCATCATATTCATCTTTAATAAACGGAATTAAACATTTACATCAATTTACTTTATATTTTCAAACAAAGTTAACTTTGAATAAGCCAGTTTTAGATTTCCCATAAATTAGGGCCCTGTACTGTAGTTACTCTCTTAGCCTACGGTTGATTTCAATGTTTCTTTTTGAAATGTTGTTGCATAGAATTATGGACTTTTATGAAAATCGTAGAACTTGAAAGTCGTGTTTTTATTGTAAGAGAATGTTTAATAACAAAGACACTTATAAGCGAATGCACAAAAATTAGACTTATAGTCAAATATATTGTTTGTTAATAAATATTTTGCAAAATGTATATAATTTTATTTTTGACTATAAGAATATGTGTGATGATTGTCTTTAAAACTTGTTTTCTGGTTTTCTCGATAAAAAAAGAAAAAAATATATGCAAATTCATTATTGTGATACATGTTTACAGATACATCATGAAGTGAAAAAACGACACTAAAAGTACGAATAAATTCTATGTTTTTTAAAATTAGAAGTTTTGTCGTTAAATGAATCTTAACGTGTCAGCAATTTTTTTTTAGCCTCAAGTAATAGATTTCGAAAGATTTTATATTTTTCTGAATTTGATTACATGTATATAAAATTTGGTTTTATCGTATGAATTGTACATTTCGCCAATAATTTTTTTTTTTTTTTTTTTTTCACCAATTATTTTCACTAATAAATTTTCTCGAGTCTTTATGGTTTTTAGCTTTATTCAGTGTTTTTTATTTCTATGTAAAAAATGACAGTATCAAGTAAGTATACTGTTTACAAAATCGTGAATCGCTTCGAAAAGTTAAATTTATATTTTGAAAAAACAAATGAATCTTAAATTCAATGTAAAAATTATCGTAATTTAATATGAATTTACGATATTATAATTTTTTACATTATTCAACTTTATATCTATTTTAATGAAAAAAATATATTCTTAATGCAGTTTATAATGACTTTGATACAGTTGCTTAACGATATGACAAAAGCTGCATTGTTATATATTTAATACCACAACACTTCAGTACTAAACCAAAGACCTTATGGAAACAGACCAATGCCTGCACTACACTTATTAACAAGTTTTTGTGGTGATGCTGCATATGACCATTGTTTAATTTCAGGATCGTAGACTTGAACTGATGATGCTGTTGAATTTTTAAAATTTGAACCGCCTATAACCCACAGTTTACCCATATAACCGACGATTTCAGCTTCCCCTTTAGGGGCTAGTAATGGTACACCATCAAACCATCTAAAAATAAATAGTTCCGTTTAATTACTTCTAATTAAGGCAAAATACTAATCATTCGATAACTATTGACTGCTAGTTAGTTACATCAGGCTTAACAAATGATAAAGACATTATAATTACAGTCGACATATAAATATATAAATATGTGTATGTTCTTACCTGGAGGTTTTTGTATCATAAATTTTTACTATTGATACATATCTGCTGTTCTTACTTGGTACACCACAAAAGTATATTTTGTCATCCAAAATACCTACTCCAGTATAAGTATTGACGTCGGAACAAAAATCTTGCCACATATCAGTTAGTATATTATATTTTTTTATCTAAATAAAAGAAACGCAAGAATTGTATTATTTTTTGTCATGAGCGTAGGTGTACATTTTGGACTTTATCTTTTTTTTAATATTTTTGTAACTTACAATTGAGGGTTGAGAATAACTTTGTTGATAAACGATGAAATAAATATCTTCTTGTAAAACAAAGCAACGACCATGACAGGCAGTGTCAAGGGGTTTCACTCCTGTCCATTTTTCAGTTTTAAAACAATATTTCTTACCAATTTTGAAATTGATATCTTGTTTAGCGTAACCCCAAATGTATATATAATTGCTCACAATTGCAAAACCTTGTATTTCGCTACAAAATTTGACTTTAAAGTGTTTCAATTTAAATTAAAAGTACCAAAATACAATATTTGTACATGAATTATAACATAAAAAATATAATAATTATTTATACATACTTGTTAAAGACTGTTGAATAAATTTTTTCCCATGATTTTTTGTTTGGGTCGTAACACAGTATTTTCAGCACATCATTGTATGAATCGAAAAACTTTTTAACACTATACAATCGTTTATTATAAACGATAATGTCACCCAAATCAGCAGTAACATTTGAGTTATGGAGAATCCATTTGCCTGTTCAATTTTTAATTTGCCATCAAAGTACAATTTTAAATGTTTGTGTAAAATAAATGGTATTCAAAATTACCTGTTTTCGAATCATGTGATTCTACGCTTGTCCTGGAATTCTTAGAAATAACAAACATATTTTCCTTGGTTCGTCTCGGTACATATCTGAAATCTGCCAATGGGTTTGGGTACATTAGACCTATACGATATAAACAGGCTTCCTCGAAAATATCGCTGCAACAAAATATATAGTATCCTTTAAATAAAACAATAACTAAAACTTCACATTAAACTTAATCAAAAACTACAATAATTCAAAATAACTGTACCGACATAAAGAAGACTGCTTTATATACTTTTCTTTAGCTACATTCTCCATCAAATATTTTGGCGATAGTAATGGTAACCTTACTAATTTTAATAATTCTGGTAATTTCTGAGATCTACTTGGATCATGGTATATCCATTTCATAACTGCGTCGAAAACTTGTTCTTCCGATTGAATACACAAATTATCTTTGGAAATCAATATTTTAAGACTTTCAAAATCAAGATTCGCAAATTCTTCTTTTTGAGAAATTTTATCAAAATGTTCACTTGTATATTCAAGAGCTTCATTAAGAAGAATATCACAGTTCAACATATTTGCGAAAGCTTCAATATCAATTATATTTTCGCTATCAAAATGCTCTATCACGAATTTTGTGCAGGCGTTCAGAACATCTTGCATTCGAAGAAAAGATGCTCCTGTCATAATACTGCTGACGTTCTGGACGTTGATTAAAATTTTATTTGTGTACGCAAACTCAAATAATTTTTCAAAAACTCTGAAATATAAAAGAAGAATTACATGTTTGTTATAATTACTTTCAATAATTAATGCAAAAAAAAATGTAAATATTGATGAATTTATATTTTAAAATTAAAAGAAAAACGTACAAGTTTATATATATTTTTCAGTTTTAATTCTTTTTAGACCACTTACTATATGTGACTATATAGAAACTGAAATAGGTAAAATACTTACGACGAGTCAAAGTCAAATAACTCAATTTCTGTCTTTTTTTCCTCAATCATGTTACTTTGGAACATTGCAGAAAAATAAGGAATCATTGTAGCGAGTACTATTTTATGCGCACTCCATTTTTTATTTCCAACCTAGAAGAATCATAAATGTAACATTAGAATTTATACTATAAAACATGTAATAGTCCATTCTTTAAGATTTTTATATGATTAAAGAAATTATGTTTTAATTATGAATAAGCGAAGAATCATATCTTTAAGAATAACAAATATGTCTTAAATTTTATGTATTTCAAAAAGAAAAAAAATAATATAAAAAGAAAACCGTTTTGAGTTTATTACTTATTGTAATTACAATGTTATTTTTGTTGAAAATGGTTATGAATTTGATAGTTTCCAAATACGTTTACCTTAATTACAACGTCACAAAACATCTTCTTATCTCGCCATTGCTGAAAATCAATAGAATGTGAACCAATGTCTTTCTTATAAAGATATTCATGTGCTATATTAGAACTAATTGTAAACAATTTCTTTTCTTCTTTGTTATTCTCAATCACGTTCTCCATTTTGTATGTACCTGTAATTTAAAATTAATTATGAACAAAATTAGTTAACGATTATTAGTTTATAAAAACAGTAATAAAAAGAAAAATTTTAAACAATTTTTTAAACTTTAAAATGTTTATACAACAATGGAGCTACTTGACGTTTTATTTTACTTTACAACATCTTTTTTCCAAGTTTACAAACAAGTGAAAACTTTGTTACATACAAAAATTACAAGTTATTTATTCACTTTTTTTTGTATGAAGAAATTAAATGAACATACCTGGATAGCTTTCAAATACTGCAATTAATTGCTAGAATTGAGTTATTAGGATGCTTATTTCTTTCAAACTCACCAACTTGTTGCTACACGAACCCTTGATAATTATTACCAATTGTTTTCCAATATAGGTAGAATGCCTCACAATATATAAACTGTTGTAATAAAAGTTATAATCCTCGCAAGATTATTAAAAACTGAAATTTGATAGATCCTTCTAATTAATATATATTGGAAACAATCAACGTTTTCGTCGCAGTCTCAAAAGCGAATGAACGTTTTGTGAAGGTCACTCTTTAGTAAATAATGTTTGTTTCCAAAACTTCAATAACGAGCGCGGATTTGTTTCCTTCAAACACTACTTTTCATATAAGATAAGCGGCCAAAATTCAAATCAATCTTAAATCATATAACATCATATCAAATAAAAATTAAGCGTTATGATGTTACACCAAGAAAACCTTATTTCACGGTAAATATTTCTCAAAAACTTGTTTTTGCATTGTGTAGAATTCAATGGATATAAAACAAATATTTTTCATCAATAAATTTTAATATTTTTTATTTTAAAAATTAAAAAAAAAATTAACTTGAAATAATATTTCATACAGAACTTCATAACGATGGCTCTTAGGAACAGTGACTCGTTTCAGAATATCGTTGGAAACAGTCTCGTTTCAAAATATTGCCGAAAACTGTCTTGTTTCGAAATATCGTTTGAAAAGTGTCTCGTTTCAAAAAAAATTGTTGAAAAGTGTCTCGTTTCGTGAAACGAGACAGTTTTCCACGAGATTTTAAAACAAAATAGTTTTTATGGTAACGACTGAAACGAGATAGTTTTCAGCAATATTCTGAAACGGAATGGTTTTCAACAGCATTTTTAACCCATCGTTGGTCGCGTTGCTTTGCTGAACAATCTTGGTCGCGTGTTAGCGTGTTAGCTAAACGCCTCGCGTTCTAATTGGTTTAGAAAATGCAGTGTTGCCATAGTTCCGTACTTGCGTTTTTAGCATAAATAATAAATAATGATTTTACGCTAAGAGCTTTATTATTATAAATACTTATGTTTTACATTATGTTTGCATAGTCATAATTAGACTGAAATCGACTGAACATTGTATGTC
>JABFOV010005683.1:0-11693 GCA_022817685.1 Aradophagus sp. ZL-2020
TGTTATGCAGTATCTACGTTAAGTAGTTATATATGATGTTTTTTGTTTAACAGTAGAACGCGACAGAGGAGAAGAAGGTGGGCACGGGGGGACAGGAAGTGTATAAAAAAAAAAGAAAATATATTTTTAATTAAAAAATAAAAAAAAAAAAAAAAAAAAAAAAAAAGAAAAAAAAAAAAAAAAAGGGAAATTTAAAAAAAAAAAAAAAAAAAAAAAAAAAAAAAAAAAAACAATAGTAAAAAATTGCCGCCTTTGACGTGACTTTGTAACTAGCGCCAACGCACGGCAATCGACGGTACCAATCGTGACGCGAGGCTCCTGCTTGGGCCCCCCCAGCGAGAGTTCGCGGTCAGTCTGTGTTAGTTTGTGTGTTGTGGGGTGCGCGAGGTCCATGAGAAATGGCGACTGTTTTTACTTAAAAACGAAGTACTTATATTGCCGCTCCGAATCGTAATAGCAAACACAAGTTAGCAGGCCACAGTTACATGCCCCAGGATCGCTCGCAGCACACGCAATGATAATCGACAATCCGGACCAGTTCAAGTCTTGGCTTACGGCCGTTTTGGAGCCTCTGTAAGTAGGCCAGCTTGTCCACCACGAATCTCGCCTTCCCACTTTCCCGACCCTCTCACGCAGATAGCCACGTTCAATTCGCGTTCCCTCAAACAAAAACGACTTTCCTACGTTCGTTTCGATCGACCGAAGTCCCGATGTCATCAAGTTTCATTTCCCGTCTCGTCAACAACTCCGATTCGCGCTCCCAGCTTTTCCCCCCAAATGCCACTATGTTTTCCATTCTGATTGAACAATTGTCGCAACAATTGCTTAGTGATCGATTTATTTTGTCGGCCAATACGTTCCATAGTATTTAACAGATATGGATTGTACGATTGCCGGAATCGTATATAATTATACAAATTATGGATCAATGTGTTGACGGGACAGCGTGCTCTCCTTTTGCCAGTGCTTTTCCAACAGATTTCGAGCGACGATGTTTTTTACCACGGTCATACATTGATGGCAAACGAATAATGATATAAGCAGATTGTATTTCTTTATACATTAAGAAGTGTGTTTTTGTTAATTACGGTTTTGCTTTGGAAATGGATTTTTTAATCTGTTGAGGATTAGGTTTATTTGGTCCAAATTGTAACAAAATGGCGAGCAAGTCAAATTGACAGGATATGATTTATTCCATTAGATATGTAATTTTGATTATTGTTTTACTTATATTGGTGTGTTTCTAAATTATAGATTGAAGTGAGACAGTAGTTGTTTATTAAAATATGTGGTTTGAATTGAATCATATTTGAATAAAAAAAGTTGAATTTCTAATTGAAAAAGTAAATGCAACAACAAAAATTTGTATTATATACATTTTAGTTCTTATTTTAATTTTTGGTGGATAAAATAAATTCTCAGTTTAAATTCGTTACAAACTTCCTGTACATATTTGAATAAGATGATATCACTTATCGTTTGCTAAATTAATAGATTTAAAGTTTTGATTTTTTTTGTCATGTTGGATTATTTGCTTTAGTTTAGTGCTATTGATTATTTGTTTTAGTTTTTTCTGACTATTTTTAGATTAATGTAAAAAATTATTTTATTGTCTCCTTTTTTTCTTATTAATTTCAAATTCGTCAATGCTGTTGGCATACAGATGAAAAAATGTTTCATATATTCATTGATACTTTTTAAATGGACTATACCAGAGTGTATAGTCTATGTTGCATAGGGTATATATGTAAATGTATGGATCTCATCTTTATAATACATTTTTCATTGAATATCATAGAAGTTAAAATGTCAATACATACATTAATGTGAGAGTGGTCAGTTTTAAAAAGAAGAATGCGTATACATTTTTCTCTTTAATTGTTTCATTTTTAAATTCACATTTGCACCTGTGTATCAAGTCAATATCTCCAATGGATAATTACTTTTATTTTGAATTATAAATAAAGTATATAGATGTTTGCAGTTATTTGGTATTGATGTAAGTATTGGTATAGCAGATAAAATATCTATTGTAAAAATAAAGTTGAAATAAAAGAAAATTAAGTTACTAAAAATTGTTTACTTTGACACATTTTAAGACAACTAAGACATTTCAATGTTATTTTAAACACAGATGGCACTTTTCAAAAGTTTCAATTTAATAATTTTTCATGGTGGATTTAGATGAATAAAAAAATTGACCATTATATATACAAAAAATGTTCTGTCAGTTCAAACAATTTTTTATCAATTTTATACAACAATTTTGTCATTATTTTAGTTAATTATAACTACAGTTTTGTAAAAGTAAATTAATAATTTTCTGTTTACTACTCTAAATCTGACATGTTAACTTCTATATGTCGTGCGAAGCATGATAATGCACATAAAATTCATGACATCGAACCAATTGATACTATAATTACATATTTCTTCACTATTTGCTTTGAGCTTCCAACGTTTATTAGTGAACTAAAATGTATATATTATAATTTTCTATATGTAAATAATAGTTGAATAGTTTTGTTGAATAATTTGTAAATAAACTTGAATGAGATTTTATTTTAGAAGGCAAAATTTTCACTTGTTATTAGAATAAATATTGTTGAAGTAAATTTAATTAAATTTGGTCCATAATAAATGTCAGAAAATTTAAAACCATTCTTAACTGACAAAAAATACTTAAAGAAGTTGATATTTTATAAATATTTACATTTTTGAGACAAATAAAAGAATTTTTAGTTTTACATTATAAAAGAATTACAATGTGAAAATTATTCATTTTTGAAATACATTTACAACGTTTCAACTATGCATATTATTAAAAAAAAAAAAAAATCAAGATTCAATAAATTTTGTACAGGCTTTTTTTTTAATATCATTTCACATCATTTAGTATCATTTTATATCATTTCATTATTCTATAACAGATATTTCATCTTTGTTAGTTACATTAACTCCTGGCATGCTTTTGATAATTAATCACTTAGTGTGTTTAATAAAGAACGTTTTTCAAAAGTTGCGATGCTGATCCTGCTGCCTTGGCCAAATATGTGTATGCCCTTGTCAAAAAGGACAAAACTTTGGAGGAGCTTAGAGAAGGAATGGTCGCACAATTAGACGTGTTTTTGCAAAATGGTGAGCATAAATTTAACTTTTCTCGCCAAGAGACACAAGCTAATTCCAGTAACGCTCTAGGGGACATGTGCCACACAATAATTTTAACTAATCAGTCGGAAGACCACTTATTTTGAATATTTGGTATCAATAAATAAAATTTTACGAATATAATTTATTATTCAAATTTTGATTGTTAAATGAAAGCCTAAACTTACAATTTTTGACAATCTGTTGTTAAGAAATTATAATGAATATAAATTATTCAAAATGTAATTAAAAAATTTTAAATTAAAGAATATTAATAATGTTTATTTGTAGAAACCAAAAGTTTCGTTGAACTATTATTCAATACTTTGGAAACACAAGAATATGTGTTACCACCACCAAAAACAATAGTTGATGAAGGAGGGACGCCACCAGGATCAAATCCACCTGCTCCTGTAATAGTTACGGATAAAATGATGGATATTCCATTGGTACCAGCAAATGTTTTAAGCAATACCAGTCCCACCAACATTGCCCTCCAAATCAATGGCGCGTCTCAAATACCTATTGCCAAACGGGAAACGAGGAAGTCAGAATCTGATCGAGATGAAAAAGAAAAGGAGCGTCGCCCTCGTAGCCGGTAATTTATTACAATATTCAAAACCAAGCTAACATTAAATTATTCACAATATCAATTTAATAATTATAAAAAAAAATTAAATAACATTAATTGAAAAGTGTAACTAGTAATACATAAATCATGATTTTCCAGACATATTAAATATGATAATAATATAATAATTAACAATGTTGGGATACATTGTATTCAATATTTGTGTTTATTGCTTCATAAGTTATATTTGTATCAGATTTATCATTATTCTATTTATTTACAAATTCATGGTACACTCAGGTAATTAAATCATTATTCAGTAAGAACTTCTTACCCTTAATTATTTTTAATATCTAATTGTTTATGCCATTTTGTACTTGTCATTACAATAAAAACATCGAAAGTGAAGTTATTTGGCTGTTTAATTGATTTAACATATCATGACTTAACATGTAACTGACTAAAAAGTCGACAATTTATATAAATCATGTAAAAACATCAAACATATCATTGTATTATCATTGGATAATTAAAAAGTGTCATTATTTAGAAACGCTTATTTTATTATTATCATGAATAACATTGTATGTACATTTTTAATTCAATTGTAATACTAGTTGAAATATATATATAAGACGTTTCAATAATTCTTCATAAAATTATAATTAAATATCAATTTTATTCTTTAAAATTATTCTCGTTCTTTTTATTCTAAAAGCATTGTTTGCAAAGTAGACCTTTAGCTTTGTCAGGGAAATAAGATTAATTTGTATAAAATTAACTATCAAAGCTCAATTGTATAGTATTTTATTAATATCAATCTTTATTTTATTTTTTATAGAGGAAGATTAAGGTCACGAAGTAGATCGCGTTCAAGGTCTTGGGAGAGAGATCGTCGACGATCAAGGAGTCGAGAACATCTTCGCCGGGATCGAGAGCGGGATAGAAGTAGGCCCTGGAGAAATAAATCTCCACCTATTAGCAGCGGACGACGTCATGACCGACGGTATATTAATTTAAATTTTTGTATCCATTGCTTTATATAGCAGTTTAAGTTATAGTAAAATTAAAGCTCTATTTAGTCATAAGACATTCGACTAATATCTTTTATTTTATAACTGTAAAATTTATAAGTGTATATAAAATGTGTATCACATATGTATTCATTGTCAATTTTTTTGATTAGACGGAGTAGAAGTCGAAGTTCTTCACCATTACGATCTAGAGGACGTGATGCTATCGATCACAGATCTCGATTCCGTAACAGGTCACCATCGCCTCTGCGATCACGATCTCGATCTAGATCATTGGACCGTAAAAAGGAAAGGTTGGATCTTCGGCCAGAAAGTCCTACCGGCACTCCCACTCAAGATAGTAATCATGGGGACGTTGATATGCGCCTTTCCTCTGCAAGTCAGTCTATACAAAGTGTTGTTAATGTTGCTTCAAACATACCAAACAATCAAGGGCCAGCATTTCAAAAGCGTAGATGTCGTGATTTTGATGGTGTGTAGTAATCTACTTTCATCAATTAATATTATATATTAATAAACAATTATGAACAAATATTTTTTGAAAGAAATACATTGTAATCAGTTATTTTTATAACTAGCATAGTTATAAAATTTAAACTTTTATTCCTGTATTTTATGTTTGTATAACTTAATCCTTTACTTTAGTTACAACTGTAATACAAAAGTAAAAACAAGTTCTTTTGATTGACAATTAAAATTCTGTTAATAAAATTACAGAAAAGGGATACTGTATGAGGGGTGATTTGTGTCCCTATGATCATGGGACAGATCCAGTTGTGCTTGAGGAAGTTGCTTTAAGTCGGGTACTGAACTTTGGACCACAGGCACCTGCTGCTGTGCCAGTTCCAGCAGTTCCTGAACCACCATTGGGTCCAAATGGTAATGCGCCACCTCCACATTTACCTCTTGCAAGTTTACCACCACCTCATCTAAGAAATCAACACCATTCAAACATGGGTAAGTTGAAAATCAAAGATGGTATAAAATATATTTTATGAAATATATTTTATAAAATATATTTTATGAAGTGAGCAAAAGTCAAAGGATAACACTGTAACACGATTTTAAAGAGAGTAATAATCATATGATTTTTATCGGGAGCACTGTATTTATTAATTATTTCAATACATCAATGTGTCGCTAAACATTTTTTCTTTATCAGAGTATAATCCAGATGCACCAAGCATGGACCCAAGAATGACATGGGGACGACATCCACCAGCCGCACCAACGCTGTATGGACGTGGACAAAGGGAACTGATTAGTGTCCCAGTGACGCCTCATCCCAATTCAATGGAATTAGTACAACCGCCAGTAGCACCTTCCAACCCCCTAAAACGAAAACAGACTTTCGATTTTAACCGCTTAGGACCCAAGCAGCGAATGGTACATAATCCCGCGAATTGTTCCCTTGAGTTGAAGAAGGTTCCGCGAGTTTTAAACAACATAACGCAGTTGAACAATCACTTTTCCAAGTTTGGAAAAATTGTCAATATCCAAGTGAATTTCGGCGGTGATCCTGAGGCTGCTATGGTCACGTTTCAGTTGCCGTCTGAAGCCAAAGCGGCTTATCGTAGCACAGAAGCAGTGCTTAACAATCGGTTTATTAAGGTATTCTGGCACAACAATGGAACAAATAATGGTTCGGGCAGTAGTGAAAATGTACCTCCTGTTAAAGATAGTGAGTATAATTTGTATTTCTATTATTTCCTACTAACGTAAACTATCATTTGTTATTGGAGTTTATTAAAGATATTCATTCTGGGTTTTAACGATTAGAATTCTTTATAAAGTCAAAAGAAATTAGTGACGATTTATTACGTTATTAAATATAGTGTATTTTGCAGCGGCACGACTTTCGATTAAGGACCGATTGGGTACTCCGGCTCAGACTAAAGCTGAAGATCCTGAATACGTGCCAACAAGACGTCAGCCCGATGAAGTGATCGCGCAACAGCATCAACAGCAACAACAAGTAGTCGCGCAACCGCTGTTACCAGTGTCTCCAACAAAAATGTCAAGCGTGGCTGCAGCACCGCGCGAAGAAAAAGTTTTGGCTGCCAAAAAGACTCAGGAAATACTAGCTCTAAAGAAGCGTCAAGAGGAAAAACGCAAAGAAGCGATCAAATTGACGGCGAATTTACGAAAGCTTAAGCAAGAACTTTTGGATAAGCAGCTAGGAGAAATGAAATCATTGATTGAGCGAGCAGAAAAAAATCCGGAACAAAAAGACGCGATTATGTTAACGATAAAAGCCATGCAGTTATCAATTGACAGTTTGAAGAAAGACATCGCGAATTGTGGTCAAACTGCTGCACCAAAGAATAAGGTATGCTGCAGTCACCAATTTCGTTTTCTTATTTTTTGTCACATACACTTTGACGTTATTATGTTATTTGTATCTTTGAGTTTAATGTAAATATTTGACGAAATTTTAGGTGAAATCACGAGAACAAGCGCAGAAGGAAATATTGGATGCAGAATTAGATTTGATGACAGCTCAGCAAGAGGTATGGTTTTAAAGGAATTTATTATCAAATTCTTTAATAAATTTTATCTGAGATTATTTGTGAACAGAAGTGTTGATTTATCAGAAAAAAAGGCAAAAAGTCATTTAATACATAAATATAGAATCAATTAATCTTGTCTTTTCGCCCTGTTTTTAACTTATTTGAATTTCTACAGCTGACAAATAAAAATAATAATCGATTATTATTTTTTGTTTTCTTGAAACAAATGGGTAAATTAGTAATTAAAAGCTTCAATCATAATTCTAGGGTCAAGATGCGGGAGAACTCATAAAGAAATTGAATGAATTAAGAGCACAAGCTGCTGCCCTGGGTTTGAATACCAGTTCTGCGCCAACTCGCACGCGTGTTACTCGTACGGCAAAACGTGTTGTAAATTATAGGGGGCGAGGTGGTCGTGCAAATTTCGCACACGTCACTGTGGATCATAGACCCACTAGTCTTCTAGTCTCTGGATATGAAACAGAAGAAAAAGCTGAGGTTCTGGCGCATTTTCAGGTATTAATAAAAGAAAGAAAAATACTGACTTTAATGGAAAAACATATTTCAGTATAATTTTCTGAATAAAAAAAATGTTTGTCTTGCAGCAATTCGGTGAAATAGTTAATAAGATTGTAGACGACGCAACGCCATCGATTGTGATAAACTTTAAATCTCGCAAAGAAGCTGAAGTGGCTCTCATGAAGGGTCGCAATTTCCAGGATCGTTTGTTGTCGGTAACATGGGTTTCCAGTCAATACTTACATCGCGGTAGCTCAGCTAATAACTCGAGCACTGCTTCAGTGTTAACTAGAAATGATCAAGTACAATCTTCAACGGAAGAAGAGATTGATTTAGAGGTGAGCACCCACGTTTAAAAATTTTAGCATGTCCAGAAAAACGAATAAAAAAAAAATAAAAAATAAATAAACCGAATGACATCATTAAAACTAAAATGATAATTTTTTTACAGGGAGCCGCAGAGGCTTTGCTGCTGGATGAAAACGAAGAGGAAGAGGACGAGGATGGCGAGTCACGGAGTTGGCGACGATAGCACGCTGAGCGAAACATTCATCAGCACCTCCGCAATTATGTCAAAGTTAAAATTATGAGTGTTATGTACCGTTTGTTATTGTATTATTGAAGCGAAAGATAAACTGAAAAACAAGACATGAAGCGAAAACCACGTGCGAAATTGTCGTGGTCACACGACTGCGAATTCAAGAAAAACATAAGTAAAGAAACATATAAAAAAAACTAAAGCGTAAGAAAAAAGAAAAGAAAGAAAAAGAGAAAATAAAGAAAAGAAAAGAAAAAAGATTGCACGAACGAAAAGAAGTACGAAAAAAGTAATAAGAAAACTCGATTTATCCCATTATTTGTAGAATAAAAACGCTATGTTTTATATGGGAACAATATGGAAGCGTTATTATTATCAAACACCATTATTACTAGACAAAAGATCAATTAATATAATTGCCGTTCTTTCTCTATATGAGACTTTATTTTTGTAATATTATTTTTTGTTATAAAATTTGCGACGTTAGCTTATTAACAATCACGGTGCCAAGTGACTGGCTAACAAGCTGCCAAGAATGAGTTGCGCTACGGGCAAAACCACCAGAGGTAAGTTGAGCATCGGTCCGTTGACGGGGCTTCGGTGAGCTCCGCGTAGTAACCAGCCACCAAAGCTCACAGATTTATGAGTGCTTGTGAACAACGCCGATAGTAGAGCGTCACGCTCGAGCCAGCGTGAACAAAGCGCCCAGCACAACCACGTCACTAAAAGTTGACTTAGGCACGCTGAAATTCGATTAAAAATTCATGCAATCAATTTTCAAAGTCGAGCAATTATTTTTGTATTACGATTATACTTGTATTTGCACTTTGGTGAAAATCATAGAGAAAATTGATTAGAATTTTTTTATTTATGAAATTTATGTTTCAAATTAATCATCGATTTCGAGTTTTCTTTGGTCAAATGTATTAATTTTTTCTTGTCTTACTTCCGTTTTTAGTTTTATTATCGTCGGATAAGTACATGCAATATATTAGTTCAAGCAATGAAGAAAAAGCCGTCGTAAAATTTGATGTATAAATAACTGTAACTTCACATTTCGGCTGTAATATTTATCTATATGCAAAATTCATATACATAATTTTCAAGTAAAAAATTTACATGTCATTTATGTAGAATGCATCAAGTTTTTATTATATTTTAATCATCAGTCGAGATATATTAATTGTTCTTTTTATATTTTAATTTTTATAATATATAATTATTAATATTTTAATATAATACTAAAATACACACACTTTTGCTTTTAAAAAGATTTTTTTCTCTATATATTTGTTTATTGTATTCTACGATGCAAAGCAAAAATTATACATTTCGCTATGCATCAATGTTGTACAAAATTTTGCACAATTAATAAACATTCTTTTACTTCTACTTTATCTATATTTTATTTTCTATTTTTTTTTCCTTGTAAAAAAAGTTACAAATTGTAAATAAGAAAAGTAAAGTCTTACCTATTAAAACGCAAATTAATACGTCTATGGCTTCGACAAAAGAAATGTCGGCGGAAAAGGCATCACAAAACCAGTGGAACGTTGTTAGTAATAATAATGCCTGTGAAATCCACCTAGTTTGGTCACCAAATTGAAATTTGTCTAACGGAAATGACGCTTGTATACCGAGACCTATTCCCAGGGGTAGAATGGTACTGTATAAAATTTCTTTAACATTGATACTAACAACTGGTGGACTTGATGCCCCTATCTATGAATGTGAAAATAGATCGGTATAATTTCTAACAATAATAACAATTTTGATATCAGTAGATGAATGTAATGATGATGTATTTAGATTTATAAATTAACTGTTATTAATATATATTTTTATTGTTTCAGTTTGTTACTCGAGGATGAAAATTACAATTATTAATTTTGCTGTTTACCATTATATACAGTAAAAAAGGAGATATCAGAAGTCCACTGAAGTGACATACCAATGTGGTCACGATACTTGTTGGAAAATCAGCTTTTACTAATCGACTCAAAACTAGACTGGTGTTAAAAGGTGGCGGCATACAATACAAAACCTGAAATTGAAACCTGAAATTCGGTAACTGCCTTTTGTAATTTAATTTGTAAATCTTTTTTGATTGTATTGAATAGTTGAAAAATTCTTAAAACTTGTGTACCTCCATTCCTTTTAAGAGCCACATATTTATGTTGAAGAATGTGAGTAAAAGATTAACAAGTCTTGCTGAAAGTGGTGTCAAAATGTACATGAAAAATAGTGTAAATGACAATATATATCCTTTTCGTAAGGCTGAGATAAGGCTTGTTGCACTGCAACATAGGCCGGCCTCTAAATAAGTTAGAGGAATTGCAAAGTACCATATTACTAAATTTCCATTCATCAATCCTGAAATCACCAATAAAATAACAATTTAATATTAAAGAATCGTTGATTCATACTTTATCATGTTTAATTCATAATATAACTATAACTGTATATGATCAATTAATTTCATCTCATGTTGTCCAGCGTTGAAAATTTTCGACTTAATGAATATGTTTCAAGAAAAAATATGATCACCTTTGGCACCGCCTAAATTTGGGAAAATGGAAGCTAACAATGTGCAAACCATCATGGTCAAAAAGAACCCATATCTTTTGACAATGGCATTCAGTCGTTTCTTCCTTTGTCTTTTTATTCTAAAAAACAGAATTCATACAAAATTTAGTATACAATTAAAACAAATTGTATTGAACTATTGAATGAAGATATTTTACAAATTTCCAGAATAGTGATATATTATGTAATAAAAATAATTTCGTACCCAGTGTTAAAAAATGTCAATATTTGATCTTCAAAATTGATGGTTTAGGTAGTCTTTATTTTATTATGCTCTAGTATATAAAGCTTGCGCAGACGATTGTCAAAAGTTAGATGTTACACAAGTTAAAAGGAAAATCAATTTAAAGAAGTTGAAAAAATTTGGTGCTCGATATTTAAAGTATTTAAAGAATTTGATAAAATACATATGATAAGCTGTAAGTTTGTAATCATAATTGTAGAGTAGAATTTTTAAAATATTTCCAGTTGACAATATAAATTCATTCGTAAAAAGTATATTCTCAAAAATGTCCACAATGATTTTATCTTTTAAGAATTTAGTAAGCTGCATTGATAAAATTAACAGGTTTTTAAGGAATGTTAAATGAAAATTCCAGAAGCACAATATAGTAACTAGAATTTAATCAAGTTTCTTCAATTGCATGGAATTATTTTAATACTTGCATACACATTTTAGAAATTTTTTCTTTTATATATTATACAATTTCTTTACGGCTATATAACTACAAATTGAAATTACAAAATAAAAAATATAAAAAGGACATGCACCATATTCTGCTCTATTT
>JABFOV010005684.1:0-11691 GCA_022817685.1 Aradophagus sp. ZL-2020
ATCGTGTAATTTGTAGAAATTTACATTTCGACGCAACATTTCTCAATTTTGATGTAGAATTTTGATGTACAATAAAAAATTAAAAATTTTAAATTGCGAATAGTGCATAAGAGTTTACGTGTTTGATTGAGGTGGAAATAGACAGTTTCTAATTGCAAAAAATATGCGAAAATCAGTTCTTACAACATAAGAAAAATTGTTAAATTTTCGTGTTTCATCTTCTATCCAACATAATTGCTTGTGACTAATAGCTTCTTATCCCTGATTTAAGACAACTTACAGAGGTTCAACTTTTTGCAACAAATTTTACGAAATAAGTTGTACGTACACTCCAAAAACAAGTGTCTCATTAAGGGACATTTTTGGCAATTGAGCGTTTGGCAAAAAGCGTTTAATTGTAACAAATTAAACAAATTAAACGAATGTAAAAAAAACTCAAACAACAAAATCAAACAATTATAACAAATTTTAATGTCTCGAATGGAAAAAATGTCTCAAAATAAGACACTTGTGTTTGTAGTGTAAGTATCAAATTGCGAATGATTTCAAAACAACGCCAGGATTTGAAGTATCTAATGAATAATTTTATTTTCAGACCATATATCACTCGGGGCTTTGGGCGACAGTTTTTACGAATACTTGTTAAAAGCGTGGATACAATCCGGCAAGGAAGACGTTGAGGCCCGGCAAATGTACGACGAGGCGATCGATGCGATCTCAAAAAATATGATCGTCGAATCTCGCGGCGGACTTTTGTACGCCTCCGACATGAGGTACGACCGACTGGAGCTCAAGATGGGTCACCTGGCCTGCTTCGCCGGTAAGTTCGCCGAGTTGGAAAATACGCGGTTTGTTCGAGCAAACGTAAGCGTCGCCCAGAGACCTACTCGTTTCTCCCAAACACGCTTCGCCCTGCTCCTCCGGCCTTCGACGTCTTTTTCACTGTTAGCTACACCTCGAAAAGTAATTCATTCCGCGCGAACGTAGACGCGATTAATGCGTTATTTATTGCGAAACGTTTTCGCGCCGATTCTCCAACAAGTAATTAATCGTTTGCTGCTTGTAAAATGCAAGTAGTAAATTCTTCACTTCATCTTAGATTTTCGAAGAATTTACATAACAAGTTTTCCAACGTTTTTTATCGACGAATTTTAACATTAAAAACTTTTAAAAATGAAATTTAATTTTTTTTTACGTATATATATTTTGCAGTCGTTTGCGAGTAGTAGAAAAAATTATAATAAATTTCACTCAATTTTTCTCCAAATTCGAATACGTTTAATAAAATATAACATCGTCAATTTCATCTTTTTTTAATCACTTTTTAATTATAATCCTCGTTTTCTCGCAATTTTCCATCCATTTTCCATCCATCGATCCCATCCATTCCATATATTGTGACGGAAAATGCTCTTTTAAGGAATCGAAACGTAATTTTTCTTATAAAAGTAAAAAGAAATTTTTACATTCATTTTTTGAAGGAGATAAGATAAGTTTTTTGATGATTTACATAGTCGACGTAAACTTTATTTTTATCACAAATGCAAGGAAACGAAATTTATCGCTAATGCACGTGTCGTTTTTCGAGAACGATGATAATAAAAAAAAGAAATTTCTAATTGTTAAAAACAGTTTACGGCTTCCGAATTAGGTAAAAAAATAGACAATTCTCGATACACATGTTGTGTATCAATATTTGAAAATATTATGAAATATAATTTTTTATAAAAAAAATTCACAGGCTCCCGCCGTGTCGTGTTAAATAAGTGAATATATTTCTTATCAAATTATTTGATTCGTATAATAACTTCCGTCTTCTTCAAGAAATGATTACCACGCTTCAACGAAACACAAATTCCCAAACAAAGCAGTTTGTGAAAAGTAGCAAAACCTTTACTTTGTACAAATTCGCTGAAAAGTGTTTTATCATTAGCATCAGCATACTAAATTGGCGCTGTCAGTTAAAAGTTGAGCAACAAAACGGCCGGGGTTCGTTGCTTTTAATGACATTCTTGCCGTTCGTCAGATCGCGCTTGCATTTACAATGGCATTGAAATCGTTTTGCATTTTTCGCAGGTGGAATGTTCGCGCTCGGAGCGAAAACTTTGGTGAACGAGCAGAGCGAGCATTACATGACTATCGCCAAGAGATTAACGGACACTTGTTTCGAATCGTACAATCGGACCGCCACGGGGCTCGGCCCCGAAACCTTCCATTTCATCGAAAACAAGGAGGCGCGGAGCTTGAAGACGGGCGAGAAATATTACATTCTACGGCCGGAGGTGAGTACGGCCTTTCGAGGATTGAGCCTTTAATTGAATCGGAAACGCGATCCGAGGCACAGGGACCGCGGCCCTTTGAAGTGTTGCTTGATAGTATTTTAATAAGCCATAATTCAATGCGCTGATAAATTAAGAGCGATACAAACCAATTAATGGCTAATTAAAATGACTCTGTCACGCGATCGCGGCCCTCGTCCTGCCGTGCCTTTGTCAGCTTGATAACGATTTACCGAATCAGACCGAAATTTCAACAAATATTAAGGATTTAAGGTAGCTTTGTAATTAACTTGGATTCATTATGTTTTGTCGTAATTTACGTCGTCCTATCTTCTCGTTCGTATAAGCTTATTGTGGGAATCTCATTGAAGTTAAATGTGTATGAATTAAATATGTTTCATTTTGTTGATTTACTCAATTTAGACGTGAATATTTACTATCCGGAAAGTTTTTAATTGCTTTTTTAATGAAATTGATTGATCTAAAAGTTTATTTGTTTTTTGGAAAATAATATTTATAAATGTGAATTGTTGTAAGTAAATATGAATAATATTATTCATTTTTTAAATCAAATTTAATCTTTGCTTGTACAAACTGATTGAAATTGGATTTCGTTGAAAAATCTGTAAATGCTTTCAGTTCACAGTGTTTACATTTATTCAATGTAATTTGTAGCAAATATCTTTGAAATATCAAAATGGTTTAATATTTAAATAAGAACGTCATAAAATATGTCTCTGGTGACACTACCACTTTCAATTTGACGCGGTTAAAGTCTGTAACTGAGTTATTCTTAATTAACACATTAAATCGACCAAAATCATTATCGAGTTATTTTGCGGCTGTAACAAAATTAATCACAATTGCTGGAAACGCGCGTCTCATTAACCTGTCCCATAACGTTACTCACATCCTGCGTTTGTACGCGATATTTTGTAGTGTTACCCTAGGTAATATTTATGGCGACTATAACTCATATCACCTTAATATTATTCGATTCGTGTGTTCACCCACCACGCTAGTGCCACTTTTCGGCGTAGTGCTTTTTTAAATGAAGGTTCTGGCTTTGGTAGTTGAAAAGTAAGTCACTTTGATATTTGTTTTTTCGAAGAGTAAATTAAAATTTATTTTTCATATACATGTGGCCATTTCTTATTTGTCTTATTTATATGAAAAAAAATCTGAAAAACATTTTATTCCTTACCGCAAATTTTTTTTCTTTTATTTTGAATTTCAGTAGCTTCAAAATATTGATAATTGCAAAGAGATAGGGAAAGGAAAAGTTTTAAAATATATACAACTACCAAAATCAGAACTGTTTTTCTCGAATCAACAATCCTTCCAACACCGCGACTATTTGAAATTAGCTGAACAGCTAATTGATTTTTGCGGCGACTCAGTCTTTACCCGCTGACCGTCGCCTGCAAATAAAATAATCTCTTTAATAAACTTTAATCGCATCGAGTTATGGAAAATCGTTCCTCGGCAAGTTGTGGGCCAAAGGGGATTATTTTCCACGAGTAGCTTAAGCATCGCCAGTACAAGTTGCAAAATCTGGCCATGTAAGTGGATTAGTAACAGAACGCGGCAACTTTTGCAGACGTTCGAGTCGTACTTTGTACTGTGGCGACTGACGAAGGATCCAAAGTACCGAGAGTGGGGGTGGTACGCTGTGGAAGCCCTGGAAAAATACTGCCGCGTTCCCGGCGGTTTCACGGGAGTTCTCAACGTCTATGCAACCGACACGCCGAAGGACGACGTTCAGCAAAGTTACTTCTTCGCAGAAACGCTCAAAGTAAGTAGCACAGCGTGGGGGGAAGGGGAGTGGGGATGCGTTAACTTGAATCGCAACTCATAAAAATGTGGAGCTTTGTTTGAATGAATAAGGGGACGAAACAGTAAGAAAGAAAAGAGAAAAATGATGGAAAACAAAGGGGGAAAATGGAGGAAAGCAAAATGGAATACAAAATGGCCGGAGAGATAGGAGAAAAATGATGGGGAAATGGAAAAGAAAAATGAAGTGATAGCGAGGAAAAGTAATGACGGGAAAAAAGCGAGGAACATAAACGAAAAAAAATATGACGAAACAAGGGAGGCCGCACCTTTGCACACAAATTTGTAATAAAGATAAAGTTTAAAGCCCTCGGCGTGGGCATTACCGGCGCCGCGACAATGTGAAGTTAATGAATTTCCGGCACTTTTACGATTCGCCGATTATTTTCTGCCTCGATCGTGGCGGAAAATACGGAATTTACGAGCGCCGTAAGTCCTGCGGAAAATGATTTCGTGGTTCATTTTACCTGGGACTGAAAAGTCGCCGCTCGTCCAGTGCCTACAGACAGCGCTATTTTCGTTTTCTTCTTCTTCTTTTCTTTTCGCTAAGATTATTCGAAATTATGTTCATAAAGCGACGGTAAATCGCTCGAGCACAGTGCTTTTAAACAATATACTCGACTATATTTGTGTTATTGAATTTTTGCTTAATCAGATTGCAAAAGTGGGATACGATTTCTTGCTATTTGAATTTTGACTCGTTCGTTATAAGTTTGATTGATTGAGCTTAAATTGAGAAGCATCGGATTCAATTTTTTTAACCTGGTTAGAGGCAACATTTTGCTCGTAAGTCTTTGGTTCCTCAGCTCAAAGTAAATAAATTTAAAAGAGCTAAAATGTAATTGTCTGCCGAGCGGAAATTTTCTATTTTTCAAAGCAACGTATTACAAAAGTTAAAACTTGTGTATAATTTGAATTTTTTTTCTATAAAGCTTATTGGTTAGTAAAATAGCAACATATAAAATGTTGGTTTATCTTGTTAAAATGTTGCTAATCTTGAACTTAGATATCACGCAAATTACGTAATTTCATGTGAATTTTGTTGCATATATCCTGTTGCCTCACGTTCGGATAGTGAAAAACGAGAGACTAAAATACATTTTGTTTTCAGTACCTTTACCTACTGTTCAGCGACGACGATCTGATAAGTTTAGATGACTGGGTGTTCAATTCTGAAGCTCACGTTCTTCCAATCAGAGGTAACCCACTCTATCGGCCAGCGCCTCCTTTATAAGCCTAAAATATAACTAGAAATTATTCAGCTTATACAATCGATAACACATTTTTTCGATTTTAACTGAAAGGACGAACAATCGTCTCTTCATGAAAGCGAAAAAAGCAACAAACAAACTAAAATGAAAAAAAAAATCAATTTTGACAGTTATCACCCAGATCTTATTTGTAACTGTGTTATTAAAGTTTCCATTGTTTTTAACAACTTCGAACTTAGAAAATTTTAGTGAAGTACATTTTTTTTCACAACAACCGAAATGATCGTTGAGTCATGTCGGATTTTAATCACTTAATGAAGCAAGAGAAATATTGCTTTGTAAAAACTTGAGAAAAGTGATTTTTTAGGACGTCTTCTAAGTTTGAGTTCGTTAATGAAAAAATGTTTGAAACTTTCTCTACATCGGGGTTAAATAAGTCATTCAATGAGTCAGCCGAGTTTGGATCAACATTGATTCGACATGCAAACTGTCATAATGTTGTCAAAGAAAGCCGATTATTTAAATCCACGAATTGTATATAGCAGTGAAAGAGCGTCGAGTGTATGAGTGCTTTGTCCTTTTTTTATAACCAAACTCAAAATGACTTAACTTCCGATAAAAGTACGTCGATTGCCACTTTAACAAACGTCATCGGAATTGTTCTTCCACAATGCTGACTGCGATTACTTTTACTAGAAATTCATGTCGCGAATCCATTTTCTATTGTCGGAATAGAGGAAGAAATAAGCTTTTATTTTCATACTAGTAAACAATGAATTTGCCTTTTTTCATTTTTGCCTGATGTTAGGTTATTTATAAATTTAATGTGAAATGTACTTTCATTCACAACAAATTTGAATCTATATATTTAAAACATGATTTTTTTGCGGATTTTCTTTTCTTTAATTTCAATTTCAAAACAAAGAAGTGTTCTCGTTTATTTATGTATTTGAACTTGTTGGAAACATTTTCTAAATTCTGAAAGATTTACCCTGTATAATACAGAGTATATATATTTTCTTGAATATTAATATACTGTCGTTATTGCAACAATCATTATAACTTCATAAATTTTCAATGATCGAACACTTTGCTATATCATTATCTAAACACTTTGCTGAAAACTCCCAATCACATTTCTAAACACTTTTCCAATCAATATTTATATTTAAATATTTTAAGATATCTCTCAATACATCTTGAGATTCTAGTTGTTTAATTTTTTAAAGGATTTGAATGTGAAATATCCGTCAATAGTCTTTTATTCTTTCTAGCGGCGAAGTTGGTTTGTAACTTCGAACTTTATACCATGTTGAAAAGAGTTAAAAAAAAACTGTACATACATGAAAACAGTAACACTGCGGTAGACGAATGCTAACGCCTCATGAATTTATCGATCGCAATTTATTAGTCTTCCTTATTTGTCGTTAATTCATTAACGACGATCGCTTTTATGTGTCAAAGTAATTTATTTTACGTAGGACATTCCATGGAACGTTTGTTTTCGGTATGCACGTACAAACCTTAGCTAGTTTGTGTTACGTCAATGCATTTTTACTCGGCGTAAATAAGATAAAAGAAAAAAAACGTACCGTAAATTTCCCTATAAATTTCAGCAAACGAACCTTAAAAGGACTCTGTTTGATATTCTAAATACTAATAAAGATGATTTGTGTAGTTTCCATGATTGTGCATTTGTACTAATTTTCACAAAATATGTATCAATGATATTTAAACTGATGCATTTGCATCATTCGTTTGATAAAATTTATAGGGGAAAAAAGTTTTTTGTATGTACGAAAAGGAGACATCTGATTCTGAGCTTGTCTTGAAGTGCAACAACCGTTCTCAGTTGCGTTTGCTGTCGCTGTAATAAATAAATGAAACAAGGAGTTATAATATATAATAGGCAAAGAAGACCATTTAATAATAGAGAGTGTGTAATAAAAATAGAATTCTGTATATACATTTTAACAAACAAAAAAAGGAAAAAAATATTATGTATGTCGTGTTTTATTGAGATGCAGTGTCATTTGTATCATATATAGGCGCTTGCAACGAAAACATCAATGACATGACCTGGTGAATATTTATTTAAAAAAGTACCTATCATAATGTTGTAAAATAGTGCATAACTGATGATGTATACAAAATACGTTCTCTTTTCAACAATCAAAACCACTTTCTGATTTCTTTTATTTATTTATTTATTTATTTATTTTTTTTTTATATATATATATTTTGACGTAAATATTCGCCGGGAT
This sequence comes from Aradophagus sp. ZL-2020, assembly GCA_022817685.1. Lineage (NCBI taxonomy): Eukaryota > Metazoa > Arthropoda > Insecta > Hymenoptera > Scelionidae > Aradophagus > Aradophagus sp. ZL-2020. The sequence continues at coordinate 7,588 of JABFOV010005684.1, forward strand.
CAAATTTCCTCACCAGTCAGATAAGCGATTGCAACTAGTGTAAGAAGTTTACAACGTTTCGTTTCCTTTTATTCTTTTACTTTATCTAACACAAAATGGACAAATTTCAATGTCTTGTGTTTTTATGTAATTAGACTAGATTGAAATTTGAATCCATAGTTAAAAAAAACGTTGTAAACTTTCTGCATATAATATATCGAGCATATTTGACGAAGATTTAAGCAAAATTAGCAGTACACGACAAACGTCGACAAATCGCCAAGAAAGATACTTAAATATTCTAGTGATAGATAATTAGCAGGCGTGTCAGAGGATCATGATATTTTTCAGCGCGAAGTGTTAAACCAGAAAATACTCGAAAAGTTCGTCCTTTTGTTTTCACTTTTTCGCTGAGATACCGAAAAAAAATTTAATTTTCCTGGCAGCTTGCGAGTCTTTTAACTGACTGCTAATCAGTGTCAGAGTACTTGGGAGATTGCGAGCTATAAGACGTTAAAAGTTGAAGCATACGCCAAACGGTTGAACATTCTTTTCATTAAGCGTTGTCTTGTCCAATCAAGTAATCGTTTTCGAAGCATTTTCACTATTTGCCAATCGTTCTTACATCACCTAAGACTTTTTCAGCAAATACATTTAATGGTCGTCACCAAATAAACAAAAAAAAAAGGCAAAAAATGTTTTGTTTTGTTCAGTAAACGAAAATCTGTTTGATTTTTGTGTTAAATAAATAGTCAATTACATAAACAATAGAGCTTTTGATATTTTGTATAATTGGAGAAATGTTTCTTCTAAAATTAGGACTAATATTTACTGTCGCATTAACAGCCAACAGCAAGTTAGCATCATCTCATTAAACTGCAGATATTTAACTTGTAAGATCGAAAAAAAAATATATAAACTATCGAGACTGATAATCTGGTTTTAAATTTTTGACTTGTAATTTTTTTGATGATTTACTACACTTTTATGATTTAAAACATTTTAGTATAGAAGAAGAAATACTGAATCCATAAAATATTGTTAAAAAAAAATTAAAATTGCAAAATAGTAATTAAATTGATTTTCGTTTGCTGACTATGAAGAGTATCATGTGCAGAAATAAATATGAGAAAATACATGTGCGTGCTTACGCGTTTACATGCAATTGTATCCGTGTAGCGACGCTCATAGGTCATTAAATATGTATAAGTTTGTGAATAGGTATTTAATAATTTATTATCAATTTAGCTTACATTACTTTTCAAGTGAGTGTTTGAGAAAACGCTCGCATTCAGTGTCTACGTGAATAGAAATTGAAAAATTAATATATATGTATGATAAAGTTAAAAAATTTAAAGAATATCAAAAACTGTTATTCATAACAACTGTGAAATTTATTACATAAATTAAATATATTTTTCACCACTCATATATTTGGTAAAAAAGTCTTGATATGCAATGCTGTTAATGTAAGTACGACAGTTTTTTTACTATATAATATATAATTTAAAAATCTTTTTGAATGTTATAAACAAAAAAAGAATCATTATTTTTATCGTCATTTATGAAAATAATAAATTATTACTTTTAAATTCATTTTGTCTGAATTAACAAAAAATTAATGTTTTTTCTCATTCTGTGTTCTTTTGCGATGTACATTGTTCGTTTCAAACTTTCAATATCATTTCTCTTCGCACATTTTGTAGTACACTGATTTGCGACATTTTTTCTCGAGCTAATTCAGCGGTTTTGGGTACAATACGTTTTAATGCCTGCGCCGAAATGCATCGATGCACTAATTATGTGTTCTTTATCTAATAAACTCTTTGCAAAATGTATTTTTTTTATTTTGTTAAACAGTCGCTGCGCAAATTTGATCAATTTTCTTCTTTGATAAAACTAGTTTCATATCGAAGACTTGTACGAAAAACTAGATTCTTATGAATCGTTCACCATTTCCCCGACATATCGTCATAACGGGGCAGACATCTCTGGTGTTCGTCGAATCGCCGTACTATTGCTTTTCGTTCTCTTTAATCGTTCCGTTTTATTAGTCACATCCATTGTAATTCATATATGACGAGTAAGGGCACGGTTCTAAAATTTCACTGCTCATAAATGCGACGTTATGAAAATTAATATTTAGTTACGATTATTCATAAAATTGTACATGTTAATTACAAAAAATATAAGAACCAAAGTTGAAAAAATAATTTTGAAACGTAGAAGAAATTAAAGCTTTTTTTTTTATAAATCTGATGTAGCATTTAATGCATAGTATAATCAGTAATTTTTTATAACATGTTAGGGGAGCTCAATAAGTCAGGATGCTCGGGGTTGCAATTACAGACATAAAACGCTTGATTCTTGAGTTATAAGTAAATGACACACCCGTCTAGCCAGTCCAACGGTCACTTTCAAGCTGACTAACTGCCCTTTTTAACGCCCCTTGTAACAGCCTACTTTTTCTTTCCATCTCTCTATTCTATCAGTAAGGTAGTTCCCAAAAAATGTTTCCTTAATTCTTATTTTAGGTTAAACTTCTTAATTAAACCTATTCGTTTGCTTCTGATATCTATCAATAAAATATTTTAGATAGAGTAAACATTTAACAAGTATAGTGAAAAAATTTAATGAATCTTTTATCATTGTTAGAGTGTAGAGAGAGAGAAATTTGTTGTAAAATATTTGCAGAAATGTTTGTTCTCTGGTATTGAAATAATTACGATATACCGATGTCATACGGACGAATATCGTTTTTATATCCACTATGCAAACAACTCACAAACATGATGAAGCTACAAATACGTGGATGTAAATGCTACATATTCTTAGCTGCGATCACATGTACATTATTTTATTCTTTCATTTAATTCATTTTGTATTCCTTTTCATAATATTACAAGAGAATATTTGTACTAATGTGCAAATGTTTTGTACAAACAAATGTTCGATACCATTTCCAACGCTTTTTACGCCACTACCAACATTTTGTTTTTACGAGTATTCTAATATTTGTAATAAAGTAACGTAATACAATTATTAGAAAAGTAAGAATTGATGTTTTTACATACAATTTTGTCGTAAACTAACACCAGAGATAAAAAAAAGTATATGTACAAAAAGTATTCAACCTTCTCTTATCGAGGAATTCAAATTAAAAGAAGTGCAAATGGTTTTTAGTTTTTGTGAAATGTAAATTTCAAGAAGTTGCAAAAAATAGGGAAATAAAAAATATAGAAAAGTAATGAAACTAGTATAATGTCTTATACCTTTATTTGTGAAATAATTGGTTAATTTATAAAACATTTTTCAAATTCCAATTAAGTGATAAAGCAACGGTGGAAATTTAATGTGGGAAAAACAGCCGCTTTGGATGATAGAAAAAAAAGAAAGAAACAGTGAAGGGACGAAAAGTGGAATTCGTACATTTTTGACTGAACAATGTAATTTTGAAAAATGTACATCGGTAGTCAGAGAAACATAAAAGTAACTAAATAATGCTATGTGGAATGTTACGTGAGGCATTATTTGCAATGTTTGTAAATATAGTAAACGTAAACAAAAAAAAATTGCTCGCTCTGTAGCGCTAACTGCGTCACTTTGTGTGATTATAACTTGATCATACGTGAAATCAAATAAAATACTAATGTGACTTTGCAAACATGTCTACAATGATTTTGGGTGCAAACGAGGGGCGACTGGGAAAGTTATTCGGCATATCAGTTATTCAATGATTTATTGAATATCTTCTGAAGAGTACGTTCTGCCTCATTTTATGACATTTTAAAATCCTGGATAAGATGTCTCAAAATGATTCACTCATTTTTGTCGTGTACCGCTGAAATCAATATAAAAAAAAGTAGGAAATTTTGTTTATATTAATGAAAGAAATACATTTCAAAAATATATGACAAAAATGGGTTAATCAAGATTTAAAAGTCTATTACGATCTAAAACAAGCATTATAAAATGAAAATTGAACCTATTTCCTAATCCCTTGGTTACTCTGCATTTCATTTCAATTCATGATTCAAATGTACTTTACGATTGTATTTAAAAGTCACGAACAAATGTTAAAAATCGACAGTAGATTTTGTAGTCTTTTGTTTTTGTCTACTCAAC
>JABFOV010005685.1:0-11691 GCA_022817685.1 Aradophagus sp. ZL-2020
ACGCAACTTTGAGGAACTTCACAGCGCGTGATTAATGACTGGCTCCGGAGAAACGCACTCGACCGTATTTCATTGTGCTACGTTAACGATGAAATATTCATACGAGATATTTTCCGTCGAAAAACACGAAAAAAAAACCCATTTGTTTTCCTTGTAAACATTTGCGTCGTGATAAATGGGAGAGGGGATTGGTGAATAAAATAACAATGTATTTGAATATCACTGAACGCGAGCGACAGTGCCTCGGCATATCGACGATGTTTCGTAATTATGATTGTCGGGGAAGCGTTATCTTGCGAGACATGCCGAACGGCGAAGTTTGCGCGACGAAATCTCATAGGCCAGTCTACAACTTTTAACCGGTTTTCGTCAAGCTGTAACAAAGTACAATGCTTTTTTCCGCATCGTAGTCAAAGTTGTTTTGCGTTTTTCAATAGTTTACCATCAATATTCTACATGGGAAAATGTAAAATCCTAAATCACTTTTCATATAAAACGAAATTCTCAATTCCATGCAAAAAGAAGAAATCGTAATTTGCTTAATTGTAATTTCAGACTGATCAATTTTACCGTAATTATTATTCATTTGTAATGACAGTTGTAAAAAATTTTGTTGTAGATTAATAAAATAAATTGTAAAATTTCCGAGAACCGAAAAACTGTTTGATTGGAAATCTTTTTCTCTAAACCGCAAACGCAAATTACTATTTTTGAAATGAAAATAATTTGGATTGTTTGCTTGAACATTTGAGCTTTTTCCCGAGTTTTCAATGCTTCAAGTACGTTTAATATTATATCTGCGTATACGTCTGAAAGTAGAATGAAAGTACTCATCCGACTTTGCGTGTGAGCGCGTAAATATCAGAAAGCATTTTATGACATAATGATGAATACTACAGAAAAAACTGTAAAACTGATCGCCTGTGGCGTGTTGAATTACGATAAAGTTCCCAATACTGACAAAGCTTCACGACTCAGTGACAAGCGCATAAAAAAGAGATTGATCGAACTTTTCTCTTGCGAATAGGCGACAAATGATTGCCCTATCCTTCCGACAGTTCACAGCTCACTTTTTCCTGCGAATTCAAGGCATTCAGCCTCGTCTGTTGCCGCGTTCATTGAACTAAAAAAGAAAAAAGATTAATAGAAAAAAAAAACGGAAGAAAGAAAATTAAATAAAAGCTGAAAGGGAGAATTGTTCGGGACGGAAGACGACGGGGAAAATAAAAATAACATGGCGGAAAAATGACGAACGGTGCTGCTACGTCGAGAAAAATTATAACTAAATCAAAATAAATCAACTACGGCGATAAAAGCATGAAACAATTCGATTGCCTTAAAAAGTGCGTCGCTGGCGTTTTTCCGGCTGCGCGAACAATTCCTCCGCAGCTTCCGCTATGAACGGCACATTTAAACCCGTTACGAGTGACTTGCAAACTTTTTGTCACATTTTTATCAACTTTCGGCTGCCAATATTCTCTCTTGTCTCACATTTCCCATTTAAGCCGACAATAAACACGAAACGATTATTTCTTGATTTCTTGATTTTATAATACGAAAAAATGTTTAGATCACCGATAGAAAAAATTATTTAAGTTGAAACAATTAAATGCTGCTATCAAGGAACAATCTCGAGATTGTTGTTTGTTTTTCTGTTAACGTAGTTAAATCTTGAGTACAAAATTTCCAACTCAGTATTGTTGAAGGGAACTATCTATCATATTCGAGACACCCTTCTTAACGTCAATTTCAAATTCGCGTCATTACGTTTTAAATTTTAAACACGACTCGTGCAGATAAGCTTTTTTTGACGATATTATTGGTGATGAAACGTCACCCAATATTGTTGTTTATTCGAACATATTTTTCAGTCAGTCGTACCGTTCTCTTTGTGGCGAAATAAGGAAACCGGAAACACCGGCGAACAAAGTTTGTCGCTCGGGGTATCCTGCGGTCGCTTAACCCGGCGCTCTGCTGCATCGTTTAACCCCTGCGTCTTTCTCATAACTGGACTTTGTAGCGGTTGTGTTTCTTCTCGCGACCGACCGAATTTGTCTGCAAAAGCAAACTTTCGGCTTGGTTCCGTGTAGCGCGGACCGCTCAGTGAACCTCCGGAATCATCGAATTCGCTCGTTAATTAAGGCTATACGGTATCGGTAAAGACAACTGTCGTTTGCAGTTAAATATTGCATGTTCGGTAGCCCAACTTGATTTCCAATCTCGTCGAAAGGAATATCGTCTTGAATCATCCGCCATCGAAAACAATCTCTCAAAGTTACGATTAGACGTTCGCACGCATAGTCAATATCAAATCAAGTACGTTAGGACAACTGGTTTACGCGTTACAATAGGCTTGACCAATAAATAAAGATGTCTTGCAAATTTAGCCGTTTGTAGAAAATCGAAATATTGTAAAATTTTACACCTGTAAATCTTATTATGTCTTTTGCATGTTAAGAAAAAATTGAAATAACTTTAATTTACTACTGTATTGACCATTGAATTGAAAATACATTCAAAATTACAATATTGAGAGTGCTTATAGATGCTAATATAATGAAGTAAGATCGCCTTTATTTGTAATTTGTCTAAATTCAACTATAACATTAACATGAGTAAAATGACGTATTGTTTCATCAAATTACAACTAATTTAAATAATATAATTATAATTCAGCTAACTTCTACGGTAAGAACATATACATATATTTGACGTGAACGAAATGTATGTAAATTGTACTTAGTTTCCATCTGAATTCTGTCTGAATAGTAATTTCTTTCTACGTGTAATTTTAACAAGTTGAAATTCAATACCTTTACACCAAAAATTATACAAATAATAAACAATAGTACTCCTTTTGACGGTAAATTAAAACTGTGAACTATTGTTTCGATATAGTATCCGACATAAAATTTAAATTCATGGTCACATCGGGTAACAGTAATTCTTGGTTGTTTGTTTATCAAAGAGAATGAATTCGTAATGGTGTGTATGTCAATTATCTTTGTGTAAAATATCAAAATGTTATTGTATTGATCAATGCATTGCATTATTTTTAAACTTTGTTAATTTAGATTTATCAATCAAGAAAAATGCAAATTCGAGCATATGTTTTCTCCTCCAACGATATTTCATTTAAATTAAAGGAAGGTTTATTTAAATTCAGGTAAGAAAACATCAAAAAAGTATACATAAATATAAATAACCAATACATCAAGCAGATGGATATTTTCAGTTTTCCACTTTTATGACAACATTGTTAATCGATTTCTATCAAACTGTTTTAGAAAAATTCTATTTACTCTATTATACTGTAAGAAGTAAGTTTCAATTAAACACCTTTCATTTCTAGCATTTTATCTTGAAAAAATAAACTCGGTTACAGATTTTTTTTGACGGTGCGGTTAGACGCAGTGAATGAATTGTACGAATTGTGTAAGAATATAAAAATCGTTAAATACTGGAATGAGAATGAAAAAAGCGGACAAATCCAAAGGTCGACGTCAACCACCTAGTTTTAACATTACGATTCTGTACATTCTCCCTCCCTGATGCCGTGCTGTTCGTTCTCCGCACTCGCATCACCTTTCATCCCATCTCGCTTCGTTAAATCTGAAAGCTCTCGTCTAAAACACTGAATTTTCAGGCAGCAACTCGGCCCTGGAAATTCCGCTAAAGAATTTTCGGACGACGAGACGTACCTGTGGATTTCACCAAAACGTTCAAATTAAGCCGTCTAGCACAACGCCGCGAGCCTTTATCCCTTGCGTTTCTTTCACTCAATTTTCAAACAATATTTTGAGTATTCGTCAAAATCGCTAACGAAAAAAACAAATCCACGCGGCATTCATAGCAAGGCATCTTTCGAACCAACTCCATCAAATTTGCTTTATGTAAAAGTCTGCGACCGCAACAGCGCCTTTCGTGGGTAAGAGGAATTTTTAATCATTCATTTAAAGACCGACGGGATTTAGTAATTAAAACGGTAGTCGTATCGTCTTAATTTAATTGTATATACATGTATACATATATTTCATCCCACTTTTTATGCAAACGGCAGTGCACTGTACATTGATTCTTATTGAGAAAAACGTTAATAGAAAATATTTTATATTTCAACTTTATAATTAACATGCTGCTTGTCGGGAATAGCCATGAATGATTGTTGAAATGCGAAAAAAAATTTTACCAACTTTATAAATGAAGTGCAATATTAGTAAAATTGTCAACGTTTCAGTTGAGTCATGGTGAAAGTTGTAATCATCTACATGAGATTGCTTTTGCGTTTGATAACAAAAATCATTTTCAACGTATTAAATTATATTATAAACTGATACAAAGTCGTTGGTGAAAGATTACATTTCCGTATTTTTACTTGCGATTATACACGATATTAACTTTTATTCGTTTTTAACAAAAATTTTGTTTTGTAATAAAATTTCATATTAAAAATGTATTTAATTTATTCATTTTATTTTTATTAATTGTGAGTTGTAATTACTCAAATGTACATTGTCGTGTACACAGTCGTTAAAAGAAATGAATTTTCCAATAAGAAACGAAATAAAGTAAATATTTATTATTTATTTATTTATTAATACAAGTTATTGCAATGATAAATATTAGTTACGTGATTTTTAAATAAAATACAATATATTTTAGTTTAAAATCATTTTCTTTTATGCTTTTATAATAATAAAAACGTCCTTATTCAAGGATAATAATTCTTCAAATGCTACATTGAGAGAATCAAATAATAGAAGTTTCACTTAATAGTAAGCTATTCTTTTTCCATTGTGAACAGAACAAAAATATACTGACAGTTTTATTATTTAAGAAGTAACCCGTGTGGAAAAAATTCTTATTTAGTGGTACACTTACTAGCTTTCTCAATGTAACACTAAATAGTTTATTGTCCTTGAAATTGTATACATCATCAGCACCATTCACCAGTTTTAACTTATATAACAGTAAATTTATTAGTGAAAACATGTAGAAAACATTTCTAATTTTTGTGACTACTTTAGTAGAAATACCAAAAATTGATATGGTTGTAGGACGTGGCATCAATGTAGTTCTAAAGAGGAAAATTTTTGTGATTAAAGCCATATCCAAGCCGCATCGATAAAATTTTTTTTGTCAGGGTCATAAATATGCCGTACATTACATCCCTGCCGTTGCCGTATCAATTTCTACTAGGGTAAGAATGATAATTTTCCACGTATACCATTATTTCAGCTTAAAACTGATTTTATGAGTATTGCAAGTTATAACTCATTTGTATTACATCTAGACTCTTCCAAAAGTCCCACGATCTTTTCCCAGGATCAACTCCTAAAGACACTTCGTCACTGATTTCATAATAATATTTTACTGTAGGAGTTAATGAGTGCCACTTAACCGGAAGCAGATCATCAAGTTTTGGTGTTGGGTTCCTGGAAATTAATTAAAAATAAAAATAGTCTCTTTTACATTGTCTAATGAAAAAAAAAAAAAAATCAATGCTGATATCACCTGGGTAAAATATGTGAGCTGTTTTTAAACGTGTAACGGTGGCCATTTTAAGGGCTTAGGAATTTTAATAAATTTAACAATCCAAAACGTTATACTGAGGAGGCTTTTGTTGTTAATTACTGTTGCAATATTATACTTTACCCGTATTTAGCAAAATCTGCCCACATTCTTGTCATACGATCTTTCACTAATTCATCTTTAGTACGTTCCTTAATATTTCCGTTGGGTCCCAATTTTTCGCCATAAAATAAAGAAGATAAATCGTCGGTATGACTCGCACCTGCAATCGTGAATTCAAAGATTTATTTTTCCTAATCAAGGTATTATACATATGTACGTACATATATACAATGCTAACCTTGAACTGGAGAACCGTATAATAATTTTGACATGGAACAGACAGGTGAAAATGCAAATCGATAAAAATAAGTTGGAAATTTGCTACTAAGTTGAACGTCAACTAAGTGTTGGACGGAATTGATAATTAGCATGTCACCGTTATACTGAACAAGTCCTGGTATTTCTAATTCGGTAATCGGTCGATCGGCAAAGTAAAATTTTCTAATTTCGGCCGCCATTTTTTTAATCTTTGGCGATTCTGGTGAATGATAGTCTCTCTGTATGTACTTGATGAATGATTTATCGTACTTCATGATTGACTCCTTCCGATAATCTAAAACAAAAGGTAATTGCTTAATATAATGCCATAATATTGTAAGATTCAAATTTATAAACTCTCTAACTTCCCAAAACGCAAGCATTCGTGGGAACTTTAAACAAATTCTGAAAATAGTACAATAGTATGGACGCAAAAAATATACGTTTCGAATAAGAAAACAAAAAAAATGTACATGACAAAATGTAAGTTAATTCCTGAGTATATATTGTAAAAAACTAATTAGGCTTAAATACAGTATCGGTATCGCTCTAATGAGGTAACTTTTTTTCAGCAGAGCCACATAAAGACTCGATTTGTGAAAGTTATCCTCTCAAGGCTATACTAACGCCATGCATTACATCCGTATCATTGCTGCATCAATGTTTACAAAGACCATTATCACATTTTTTATTATAAACTCTATCTCTGGAAAACTATTTTTCATTTTGCATACGAAGTAGAAACATAAAATATGTAATAAAAGTTGAAAAAGTAATATGTACGTACCTGAGAACATAATACCTTCATAACTCGTGTAACCTAATATTACAGGTAAATCAATGGGAGTTTGGTAATATTCATCCAACTTTTTTGGTATCACCGGATTAACACTTGCTGAATCATTTGTTGGCGCAAAATGAAACTGAGGACTTGTCACGTCCTGAAAACAATTTTAACATTATCGTCATACTAATTATTCCCCATAAAGAAAAGTCAAGTCAATTAATTTGTATACGCTTAAAACCATATACCAATGGAAACGTTTGTTGTGACAATAGCGATAACTCCTCTTTGGGCATTTTTCGTAAAACTTCCAACGCTTCCTTAGCATTTGAAACATTTGGTTGTTGTTTCTTCGCCAATATCATGCCAGATTGTTGATTTGTGTGCTTATATGCCCAAGGACCGTACATTGTACCACTCTGTATAATAGCTTTGTGAAAAAGACCTACACGAAAAGGTTATTTACTTAATCAACTATGAATGAATAGATGAATAATTGGTATTTACTCAGATAATTATTCACTGTTCAAAATTGATACAAAATCGTCCATTATTGAAAATATTCTGTACAAAAATAACGGAAAAATGCTATTTATCGATGATTATAAATTATAAAATCTAACCTTTAGATAAAGGCGACAAACACAATGCATGAACAGAAGCTGCTCCAGCACTTTCTCCAAAAATGGTGACATTTTTTGGGTCACCTCCGAATACTGATATGTTCTCCTGAATCCATTTCAGTGATAGCAAAATATCCTTCAAAGACTGATTTCCGGCACAATCGGGAACACCCATATTTAAGAATCCTTAAATATGTGATAGTAAAATTTTTATATCATAATCCATTTTGATAAGGTTTAGATTGCTGGAGTATTTTAATAAATATCATACTTTTACAATTGTACCGATAAGGTACTGTTCACAAATTACCTTAACATTTAAAAGTGTAATAGGAATATAAGAATTGACACATAGAACAGAGACAATAGTAATCAAAATCGTTATACAGTTTATGTACAGCCCCTAAACTTCGATAAATTTTTTTATTTATAATATAATACTGAACCTACCATAAATCCCAAGACGGAAATTCATAGAAACATATATCAAATCATGTTTTACAAGGTAATCTGGGCCATAAAAGTCTCTGCTAGACGAACCGAGATTAAATCCACCACCATGGATCCAAACCAATACTGCCCGATTTCCTGTCAAGGAAGTTGTGGCAACGTTTAAATAAAGAGAATCTTCAGAGCCAAACATTTGATGGACAAAAAAGTCATATTGCATTGACGGGCTGGGTTCTTTTGTCGCATCTCGAACTCCTGTCCAAGGTTTACAAGGCCGAGGGTCCTGAAATTTTTTCGTTGGACGTCGATATACATTAATGAAATAAATATTCTAAGACACGCACAAAACAAATTACATTTTTTTTTATAATCTCATAAATTAAAAGATACATATATTTATAAACTCGGTCTTTGACTGCAATTCGATTGCATTCGAACATGCGATTTTTTATATATACGAAATGTATAATAATAATATTTCACAACTTTAAGCAACACGTAGATTTACAGAATGTACAAATTTTGACATTTTTACGTTCATTGAATCAACATACTGTCTGGAATAGATTGCCCTGGATAAAATATTACAAATCATAAATAACTATAATTATAAGCTTTCATGATTTGCAATTATTACTCATGAACAAGTCAACTGTTGAGTAAAGAAATGTAGTTTAAATTTAACCACGATTAAGAGGTCCGACTATCAGAAGGTGTATAATCGCATGTGTTAGGAGGCGAAAACGTCATGATTACACTGCGAAAATTCATGTATCAATGTTCGTTTCAAAATGGAATGTGAAGTTTCATTTTACAAAATTGAAATAGTATTGTTTTTAAACACGGCACGGACATTATCATTATCAAATTATACCAACATTGACAAAATATGCATCTTCATGTTTAAGATTAGAGAGTGGACTGTCTTTTTAATTAGTAATCATTTTTAATGTTGCTAGTTGACAGTTGACAGTTGTATCAATTGAATACATTCTGCCTTATAAAACACGTTCTTAAATTTACGTCAAAAACTTGATGTAAATTCGACACTCTAAACGAAGCCTAAGCTATTTCAAATTTTGGTCGAAGACTATGCCATCTCAAAATTTGCTATTTAAAAATACATGTAACATTTTGAGATGGCATAGTGTTCGAAAAAAATTTGAGATGGTTTAGTCTTCGTCTCAGGCATCCAATTGTACCACTATCATTTTTTCGATAGCCCAATTTTTATTGGAATAACGAATTAATAACATAACAACATGTCAGTTTGGGTCGGAAATTTGATATTTTCGTTCTATCATTGTTTTTTATAGTTCGAAAAATGAAAATTTATAAATTTTAAAAAGTTGTGTAATTATATAATTACTTTCTAAAATAGTACTAAAAGTGTTGATCAGATGAAAACAATGCAATAAGATGCATAACACCTTGAATTATAGAATAAACAAAATTATACGACTATAGAGATGGATATAGATTATAGAATTATAGAACAAAAAATATTTTCATTTTGCCTTTCTAATTACCTCACGACGAAACATATATCTTTTGAAGACACTGGAAATCAAATTACTTTTTAATTTTCCTGGTCAAATCTCGGGAAATTCGAACGCGCAAAGTCAAATGAAACCGTTAATCATTTTCATATGGGTACGGCGGGCAAAGCCAAATGAAAATTTCATCAATTATTCATGATTATGTCCGTGAAAATATATTACGTAGATGGTTACACAAGTTTAAACTGACAAAAGTACTAATAAAAATTCGTCAATTTAAATACGTCGTGTATGAAATAAAAATGATATTTGGCATTATCTCAACAAAGAAAAGAGTGAAATTAATGCAATTGAATATTATCATCTGTTTAGCAATTCCAGTTGTCTGTTAACTATATCAGAATTGCCAGGTCTGTTGATACTGCATTAACGTTGTAATGGAGTATTAATGTTGCATATTAAAAGGACCATAACTGAGTTCTCATTAAAAACACAATAATGTTGCAACATCATTGTCGTACATTTTTATCCGTAATTATCAACAACAATTAAAAAAGGTGAAATTTAATGTCACATTTATCGTCCATATAAAAAATCTGTATCGTAAATTAGACCATCGACTTGAAATTTACATTATTATTATGTTTGCTTCATTTCACTTAATTCAAACAACGTCGTTTTACGCGCGAAAATTAAATATATGAATATGCATACAAACACGAGTATAAATATTCAATTTCCTCGCTGGAGCCTAATAACCGAGGCAGCGACTCAAAGTTTTTTTATACATGAAAACGGGGAGAAATTGTACCAAGTGAAGATGATACAATATTCATACCTGGAATCTGAGTTCATTAATTGGTGGCTCCGCGTACGGGATTCCATAAAAAGAGAAAAAATCAACACCGCCGGCCCCTTTAACTTTGATCCCTTTCAAAGATCCGTCCTTTACTTTAACAACCGGCTGCTCCATAGTTCCTCACTGATGTTCCGTCGACCGACGTCCGCAGCAAACTAAAGCAATTCTTATAGTTACATGTTGCTGATATAAGATAATTGACCGTTACATAAATTGGTAACGCCTATACCGGTTGTATCTCTGCAATGTCAATCAAGCTTTCACATTAAGCAGAGAAAACATACAACAGATTGATTGCAATTACAACATAAATAATACATTCTAAAGGTGAAAATGCTCGTTCAGTTAATCATGTGTAACAGTTCATTTTACGTCTTTACGAACTTTGAATTATTTATCAAATATTGACGACTTTAATCTAATAATCGTTATCAACATACTTATTAATATTTAATTACCTTATTAATATTTAATTAATTTTTGTTTGATAAAGTTGACTAGACGCTCTTTCTTTGCAAGTTTAAAATCATTGTTTTACTGGTGTATCCGAAAATTAAATTATCCTAAATCTTATTAATTTGACTTTTATGTTAAAAGGATGGGTTCACACTTTTAACCGTTTTTTACACGAGGAAAAAATGTTCTTAAACCAACAATACATTTGTAGCAGAATGCTGGATGTTGATTCAACAATGAAGCGTCATTAGATCAATAACTCTCGTTGTTTTAATATATAGTGTTCTATTACTAAAAAATTACGTTGAAAACGTTGAAAATATCACCATTTAAAAAAACGTTGTTCCTATTCCACTTAAATAAATATTATTAATTGAAAAATATTACAAAAAAAGATATCACTTTTCTAACAAAGAATGCATTTTCTCAGCACCGTAAAAAAAAAAGTTGAATTTTAAAGCAAATATCCTATAATATTATAGTGATTACTTGAAAAGTAAAACAAATTTGCTTGAAAAATGTAGCATATTTGCTGTAAAGTTACAGTATATTTACTTGCAACTGAATTACAGCATATATGCTTTAATTTTCAACTAAATTTAGTACAGTGAGGGCATGTAGTTCACCAAAAAAAATTGTTATAAAAAATATTATTTTTTCTCAAAAAATTGAGATACCCGCGAAATTGGAATATACCCGCAATGTAGAAATCGTTACTATCTTTGAATAACAAGTTTTGAATTATGAACATACGTATACCAACTTCCTCAGGAAAGACAAGAATTTGTATACTTGATTTTTCTCAGTGAGTAATACACTGCACTATTACATTCAAGACGTTTACAGACCTTTATTGACGTTTGTTGTTCCCAAACATTTTTTTGTTATTAAAAGCCAATATTAACGCGACAATAACGACGTTATAAACAACGGATTGATTTCAATTGCAAATTATTTCAATCAATCTTTTCATATTTTTAAATAGTTTTACGTTTCAAAATAGACTTCATTTTGTAAAATATTCTCTCTTTCACATTAAAATTATCATTTTGTTTGGATGTCAGTTGCACCAAAATGATTAATTACAGGAGAATGTTAAATCACTTCTTCTCATTATAACCATTGTAT
>JABFOV010005686.1:0-11691 GCA_022817685.1 Aradophagus sp. ZL-2020
TGATGAACTTTTCTACTTCGACCAATGAACACGTTAGAAATTTTACGATCCGCATTATACGATATTATAATCTTAGTGCATATTCTCTATGTATAATGTAATTTTACAAATATAATTATATAATTAAAATTACATTATAACAAATCCTATTAACAAATAAATAATCATTCTTGAAAGTGAGAGACTTTCGACCACAGCAAATTCTTTTTCCTCTATTTTACATAATTCTTCACTTCACATTACCAACATTGCATTAATATCTAACTGATAAAATCTTAACAACTAATTACTCTTTGCACGTTTTACACTATCAGCAATTTCTTTTTATTATTTTTCTGTTTGCGCCATTATTTGCCGTTAATATCGATTAATTTACGACATGATCGAAAATATTTCATATCGATATTTATTATCAACAACTTCCTATAGATTGGCAACTTCCTGCAGATTTCAATGGTATTTTCGTTCCCTATTCATTGCGAGTTATATAATTTGAAAAATGTCGGCAACGAGCGTTAATTGCAACGCGAATAATTTATGCCCGCGTATTTGGGCAATTATAATTCAAAGGCGCTTTCGTCGAGTGCTTTCAATTGCCGAGCCATTACGTAATTCGGAAAAGGAGTGAATTTTTGCGACGCGCCGTTATTAAACGCCGATAATATCGTTTGACTTGAATGAAGTTGCGGATTAATGAGGGAAAAGTTGGGTATTTATAAATGGCTAGGGCCGGCGCGGGCACGTGATAATGTGCACAGGTGTACTTGCATCTCGCACCTGTCTCATATGTTAGCGGATGAAGGAATGACAGGTTGGAGAGGCTCGCAGCCCACGTTCGATCGGAATTATTTGAATTCACGTTTTAATTGCGATTTCCCATTTGGCTTTGCGTTGGCTTATGTTTTATGCCTTTTCCATTATGCAAACATCAAATCATTTCCAAATTATCTCATTTTGCATACATATTTAATGAAGGTTTATGTAAACAATAAATGGAAATTGCGCATAAGGCAGTTAAAATATTGTACGAAGAAAAAATCATTTGCACGTTGGAAAATGTTTTCAAAATACGTTTAAAAGTTTTTTCAACTTACGAATTTGACTGAATCCAGACTGCTTTTTAAATCGATTTTATAGATTTTGAATAGGGGGTTACTTCAGACTAGAAGAGTAGAAAGATTAATTAATGTTTAGTAGTGAATTGAATTGAAATAGAAACATTAAACTTTTGTTAGTTTCAACGAATTGATAAACAGTCAAAATTGTTAATTTTACATGAGATAAGTAAGTTGAGAAATACTTGTAAGGAAAACACCGCTGGTAATCTCTCGGGAGATGTATTAGTCAACATTTCCGGCCGCCTTTTCGACGCGTAGGTCGATTCCCGCGTATCTCTGCATAAAAATGTGTGTTAAGTTTCGGTGGCGCGTAATGTTTTGCGATAACAATGCGTCGTAATCGTGTTTAGATTCGTGACCGATAATGGCGCAAATGCGAAAAAGCAACAGAAGGAAGCCCCGCGAGATACTTCTTCACGCTCGGTACTTTCGCTTCCGAAGGGATCGAGAATGATGGATTGGGAATTAAATTTCACTATGGTCATTGTGCGAAGGCAAAGTGAATTTTGAATGTAATATATGAGAAGAAAAAATACGAATATATTTACGTATTCGAGATAGATAGATAATTTATCACTATATACTTATGTCTACAGAGAATTATACAATCTCGAATATCTGGTTTGAAAATATAATTATATTTGAAAAGTTAAATTCTCATATTTACATTCAATGAAAAAAATAAAATTTATAATATAGTGTAATATGCTGAAAATGTATGTAATAATTAAAATAAATAATTGATTGAATTAAATAAAATAAATAATAAAATTTTAAGCAAATATGAGCTTATGATCATGTGTTTTGATCTTCAATTTTTTAAATGATTTCATATTCAAAAGTATTTAACAATTTGACTTAATACTATTTAAATCCACATATGAATGATTAAAATAACTGATAACAATTTTGTTTGAACTGATAAATGCAGTAAATAGTTGCAATTGCTTTCTTCATGCATAAACTTTCTACGTTTGCTGAAACAAAAGAGTTGGCGCCGTGGCTTAGTTGGTTAAAGCGCCTGTCTAGTAAACAGGAGATCGGGGGTTCGAATCCCCCCGGGGCCTACGACCATTTTTTATTTTTGTTTTTAATTACAAATTTTATCCTTCATTAAATTAATTATAAATTTTATTCTTTTTAATATTGTCGTTTACTGACTCATTATTATATGCCTTTTTCCTATGAAAATGTAACATTCATTATTATCACATTCATCGTCAATAATGAATAAAAGCAAAAGGTCACGTCAATAACAAGCGAAACTCATTTTAAAAATATATTTCGTAAGAACGGGAGACAAGGAGATTATTTTAAGTCATCACTTCAGCTGTTTCAACAAATTCGCCACCTTCTATGTTACTGCTGCGTTAAAATCTCATCTCGTTGAAATGATTGTAAAAACAATGCGCCAAAGGTCACTCCATTCATTCTCATATTTTTATCCCGCCCATTTCGGACGCTCTATTTTTTACGTCAACTTTAAATGCACCCTTCTCGGAATCAATAGCCAACAGGTAGGTTTCATTTCTTACAGTGCGCGCGTAAACCGATAAAACAGATGATTTTCAACAACGAATTTATCGGCGCGAGTAGAAAAAAATGTGTAATATAAACGGATGAGACGAATGGAAAACTTTAAAAACTAAACCGCAGAAACAGTCTTGCAACTCGTTGTTCGCATTGAGTAAAGTAAATATTTTCTATTCGGTAAACTAACAGCTGTTTTCAAGTGTCAAAAACTTATTTTAGATAATTTCGTGATAAACTATTTAAAGTTAAATATAAAGGACTTGAATAAATCGGAGAAGAGAATGCATTACAAAAAGTAATTAATTTTATTATTAAAATTATAAAATGCATTAATTTAACAAACCTACATTAAGTATATTTTAAAAATATGTTATTTTAAAAATAATCAATGACTTTTTTTCTTAACCTACATGATAAGTATTATCTAATAAAATGAGGAATATTGCATTATAAAAATGACTATATAATATATTTTTTATAACTCTAATTACATTACTTATACCACTATTTCTACTAATTTCGCAATTCGCAAATTCATCATTTTCCCGCCAAAGGAACCAATTAAATCATCCCATTCCATTTCAATTCACTGACAATCTCTCGGAACCCAACTGCCCGATGTTAATCAAAAGCGAAGAATTCGAAAAAAAAAAAATTATGATTTCCAAAAATCAGCAACAAAAACAGTCCGCAAATCAACAGCTCGCATCGAAATTGAAGATGATTGCAATCAAGCTTTTTACACCAGCGTGCCTGTAAAAATCGTATTTCAATTTCGCCGGCCGAAAAACGCAGCTCGAAAATTATTCGCAATAAAACGTAGCGAGCAACGGTCCGTCGCTTTTTGCTGCGAGTCCGCGAGCAGGCCAATTTTCATCTCAAATCAAGTGCGCGATGCAAATGCGCAAAAAAGGGCCACCGCTATTGGGTCAAGGCCATAATCGTTCGTTTTCTTTTAGAAAAAAAGAAAAAAAAATAAAAAAAAGAGTAAAAAAATGAAAAAAAAGAGAGAAGAAATGGGTCACCTTGCTTCTCCGATTCTCCGCGTCTCAATTGTACAAGGTCATGCACTTTCCACCTGTAACTGCCGGCCGTTTGCCGGCCGGCTGATTGCGGACTTTATGGTGGCCCGGCAACAATCCGACGGAGGTTTATCGCTTTATGACGGCTGGCTAATGACGGCCGCGCTGACACGTCCGGAACATGGCGCTGACAAACCGAGGCCCTGGCCGGCGCGACTTGCCAAGTGGCAAGTCGCAGCAGGTGCGCCACGGCTCGCGCATGGCGAGGGTGCATTTCAGCCTCATTATGCCTTAACGACTGGCTTTTTATCTAGTCATTCACAAATGCTTGACCCTACGGTTGTTTCCGTCATTTACGTGCCAGGTATTTTATTGTCCTCGATCCCCCCCCCCACCCCCCTTGCGCGCCAGCTTTTTAAACCCGAGTTGTTTCAAGGACGTTCTATGAATGGTTCGCTGAAGATTCACGCGGACAGAAACGCGATTAAAGACGACAATGTACGAAGTTGCCGACGTTTATATTATTTGTATATTATTTTATACTTGCTAAATTTTTCCGACCGCATTCATCGACAAAAAATAATGTTTTTCGATGTACAATGGATTGAATTTGATTTTCAATCATTATAATGAAATAAAAAATATATGTAATGAAAAATAAGCAATTTTTTCCCTTTTTTCTACATTATTCACCATTAACTGTATAATTAAATTTGAAGTAAAAATAGCAGTTTTAATATTGATTTAGCAATTTTATGATATTACAAATTGATAACGCATGTTACTATGAATGTAACATGCATTTACATAAAACAGAATTTTATGTAAAAGTTGAAATATAATAACTTTCAGTTGAACAAATATTGTTTTCGTATTCTTTTAGGTATTGAAATAATTTCAAGCGAAATTTTAGTTTCGTTTGATTGGAGTTCAATTCACTTTGATTAACAGCAGATAAAATAAAAAAAAACTGTAAAAATAAATACTAATATTCAACGAGAGTATTACAAAGTGAAAAAAAAATTATTCGAATAAAATCATTTCCATGGGGTAGAAAGAATTACGCAAAACACGCTTCTGATAAAGGTTTCATTTATTTTATATGACCGGCTCTGAATTTACGGTGAAATTTCGACCATCCCCCTCAAAAGAAGTTGAAAATTAAAAAAGTCGATTTGTATAAACACTCGTTCGTTTTCATTTATAACGCAAAAGTGCCAGTGTATAATATCCGATACGTCGAAAATGAATTAAAGCGAGAACAAGTATTCACTGGAAATGTATAAAAATGTATGAAAACCGTTGAATTTCAGCTGGCAATCATTTTACAAATAATAATTTTTTTTTGTGTTTGAGTAATAATTGTGAAAATGCAAACGTACCTTGTTCCTAATACAGTTTCGTCCGCGTCGTTGAAATCCTTGTCTTTTTTATATATTTTTTTGGATATAGAACTTGATTTTTTTAATTTGAACATTTGAATAGCACAAGAAATATACTAGCACGTATTTTAAAAAAATAAACGTCTCAATGTGAAATTAAACAAATTTGTTATCGTTCTTTTAAGCGGCCGAATCGCGATGAAAATATTTTGCTGAATCAACAACTGCGCCCGATTCACGAAAACATTTCTCCAAGAGAAGGTAGAAAATCAATATCGCGCCGGGGGGAAAATGAAGAGCAAATAAAAGCCACTCTTTTCGTACACATAATTATTCCCGTGTAATACGGACAATAATGCCGTGGAATAAAATCTTAAATGTCAAACATAAAGCGTTACTTCGTTATTGCTTCTAATAAACGTTGCTATAAAGGGGGGAAACTTTTTGCCACTTTCGCTTAACGAAATTTCAACGAAACAGATCGACAAATTGATGGAAAATGTTTGAACGTCTATGACGGAGAATTCGTTGACGGAGTGCATCTGCTAGTTGATGTTGAGCAAAAAATTGCAACATTTTGTGGACTATTTCAAAAGCGTAGATATTAAAAAAGTAATGGAAAAACATATATCGTGAAATTAAATGTAAACAAAGTTTGAAAATAATTGAAAGATCGACGATATTAAATTTACTTGTAAAAAGGGATGTAATAAAATATTTGTTAAGTAATTTGAAATCATAAAACTTACTTGTTCCAATGTATTAAATTACTGTAGATTTTCCAGAATCATGCTGTGTTATTCTATTGCATTTTTCTTTGGTTTGTTTTTCTAATTAATTTAAACTTGACACTTGTTATGTTTGTCAGCGAATTTTCTACCTCAAGTCTTATCTTCTTTATAGCTATTTCTTTTATTTTTGACACTCACACGATCGACTTTGTTCGTCAATTTATGACGAGTTGTTTATCAAACGCAGCGATCGTCAGAAAACAATTTTTGGAATTAATTAGAGTCGATTATGTCACCTCTTGGCTTTCCTTCCAGGCGAAAATAATATAAATTGTTTCTTCCATCTGCCATGCCAGCCGACAAGTAGATAAAAAACATATTCTCAATTTACACGCCGTCTTATGTGTTTTATATTTAAATGAAATATAATAAGCACGACACGCACCGGAGGATGAAATGTTTGAAAATGAAAAAAAAAAGAAGAGTCTGTTTGATAAACGATAAAACATTCAAAAAAATTGTTTTCTTCTTTTAGGATCTACAATGTTTCCCACCTTTTTTTGCATTTTAAACAATTTTTCTCTCAATCATTTAATTTTTTAAATCAAGATATTTTCCTTCAAAATTTCTTTTTAATTGAATATTAAAATAAACTGTATTTCAATCGATATAACCTTTCGTCTAATCCGTTTTTTGAATGTAGTATTTTTGTCTTGAGTTTAGTTGTGTATACAAAGTGTATTTTTAAATGACTTTTCGCGAATTTTCCACGTTTCATTCTTTTTTTCAACTTTATACTGCGATTCGACGTTTCACAACCGCACGAGCCAGTTAAAAAAATACGACAAGAGCGAGATTAAAGAACGCGGCTCGGAATATTTTTTAATTTCACGTTGTTTTTTACTTTTTCATACATCAATGAAAAGACGACGATTCGAAAAAGCCGGTATATGATGAATACATTTCACTTTTTCATAACTGCAGAGGGGAACACGTGTGTACATATAAGTCCCCCTGTTTACAATGTTCCCTTCCATTTTGCGTTTTTTGTTCTTTTCTTTTTTAAAGTTTTTTTTTGTTGTTTAAAGCCTTTGCCTTACCTTTTGTGAGGGAAAAGACGTAAAATCCAAAACGTCGTAAATGGGTCAAAGAGAAAGAAACCCTTGTTTACTTTTATAATGCACGTACCTGCATCAAGAAAATTAGATAAGTAATATCAATCACATTGATCAACGGAAAAGTAATCTTCGGTTTCATAATCCACGCAGATGGATTGCAATAAAAAAAGGAGAGGGCAAAGAAGAAAAAAAGAATGAAAAAGAAAAGAAAAATGTAATCCTGGACAAACAACATCGCAGATCCCTAATCGTTGAATCGCGTGTACGTCACTGAGAAGCAATAATGTATTACTCCGATATTTGCACAAATTCACATGTTGGCGAACTGGTATTACTTTTTTTGTCACGTATGAATTAATAAAATTGATCCGTATTCTTTGTCAAAATTAATGTCAATATTAAACAATAATTGTGATATTAACATAAATGTATTAATGAAGTAGAAATTATTAGTTGGTTTATTATACGTACTAATTTTGAGGAAAAGTTTAATAGAAATCAGAAAAATATATAAACGTTTTTCATCGAGAAATAGATAATGCGTTGCAGTAATTTTTTATAAATAATAAAATATACAAATCAAAAGAAAGACAGAAAAAATTCTGCCCACCCTGAATAAATAAATAAATAAACAAGCGAATAAACAAAAAAGCCAATCCAAAAATAACCGTTGAAGCCATATAATGGCACAAAAGCCTGCATGACGTTTTACTTTTCCTACATATGCTAATGCAATCTCGGATGTGACCCACATATCACTTTCATCCGCGCGACCGCTCCTCGACCGGGTCTTACTTTAATTGTAAAATTATGTTAACCAGCGCGATTTCCCACAAAACGAACCGAATGATTAATGGCGCGCGATCAACGCACTCGTGGTGCGAAAAATGAAAGAAAGAAAAAAATTAGCTAAAGAATCAAATCGGGCGCACGAGCGAGAAGAAAAGGAGGGAAAAACGCGCGACGCGAGGGGGAAAGGAGTTGGCCCCGTCTAATCTCTAAGGCAGCTTTAGAAATGCGCATCACGGGTCGATTAGCATACGGTGTACTAATGCGCAGTCACGAAAGCCGCCAAGATTATTTCTCCCGCATATGCAACGAAGTCTCGAAATCTTATCGTCCGACAGATGCGTCTCAATCTTTGAAGTTTATTCGACGATCTGGAGGCGCTCTTAAAACGGCCTCGCTGCGCCACACCTACAGGCGGTAACGTGCTGAGAATTTTACTTTAAAGGGGGAGGACTGCGGGGGGGAGGGGGGGCGAGCCGTTATTACGCCACCCTAAGTGCTCCTGCGATGAAAAGAGTTCGAGGGAGCCAACTCGTCTCCCTCGCTCCCTTAACAGCCTCCATAAATGACATACTAAGTAACAGTATTCGCCATAATACGAAATAATCAGACTAAAATGGAACGGCTTTTCTTTGCGCAGCTTTTTTTTCCACCCCGCCGCCCTCGTACGGCGCCCCCTCCCCCTGCCCCGTTCCCAATGACCCCTCGTCAGCCGCCTCCCCCCGCCTGGTTTTTGGCTCGTGAATTACGCGGCGAAAAGTTTGATTCCAAACACGATACTTAGCCGGCAACAATGCGCCGAGGTCTTTACGTCGAACAAAGTGGGTCTTGGGTTTCCGGAAAAAGGGTTCACGGCGCTCGGCGTATCTCAAATTTATGGCGATTCACGGCTGGGAACTGAATGGAACGATTTTAGTTTGGACTTTTCGCGATAAAATCTGCCCGCCGCGAGTGCGCAGCGATTTTTTTTCTCTTTTTTGTTTTGCACAGAGAAAAGTGCTTGGTCGATTCGAGTAAAGTTTGGTTGAATCAACAGAATGTTGGTGGTAATGGTCGAACAATCTAATATTTCATTGGGATAACTTGTTTTGCATTTATGCGAAGAGCAAGTTTTAATTCAACGATCCCAATAACGAATTTTTCGTCAGCTTGACGAGGATTGTTTCAATCCAGCAAAGTATTAATAATTAATTTTGTTCAGTCAATTTGGTATTTATGTGTAGAAAGTATTTTGTTAAATTAATGGAAATTCTTTTTCATTTCGGTGAGTTCGTAAAGACCTGCTTTTCCTAAAACATTTAAAATCATAACAAAGTTCGCGTTGCGTTCATTTTGCCGTGAAATTGTCACGGTTGCCTCCTGTTGACACCGAACGCCAACATTGGACAAGACATTTGAAATTACAATTGTAATTAATTAAAATGTGTAATTTTACGGTTCCGAATGATTAAGTGGGGCGAGGCCCTTGACTGGCTGTCAGTCGTACGAATTAACGTCGCTCGGCGCTTTTCCCGTTGTTGATGGTAATAATTTGTATAATCGTCAACAGCTGCGCTCCGCGCACTCGTCAGGTACGTCTTTATTTCGGTCCCTGCGATCATCGTCATCGATGCCACGCCGGAGGAGAAAATCCCGGAAGCGTTATTTTAAGGCCTGTCTCCTGTTTTCAAAATAATGTGGGATGTTTTGGTAGAAAGCTAAACAATCGATAAAAAGTGGTACACTAATAGGGTTGGTAAAAGAGACGCCGTGTGTATCGTTTCCCTCGTTCCATTTTTTATCATTTTTTTTTTGGTCGTATCACGGCTGTGTTGATAGCTATGGATTTGTGAGAAAATTTTTCCCGGTAACGTTAGTGATATGTTGGGTTAAGATATACATTTGTACGCACAAGTTACATATTTGTTTTCGTGGCAAACTTTTTCGACAAATGACGAAACGTTTGATCCGACGTATCGATTCCCTTCGATAATCAAATGTATACGAATAAAAATAAAATGTAGATTCAAAAGAAATATGAAAAAAGTAATATGAAGTCAAAAATAACGTGAAATTTATATTCAATTTGGAGAAAATTTATTATAACATTATCTGTAAATCGATATTTTGCTATTAATAACACAATCATTTCTAACGTAAGCTATACATTTTTATTATTTTTACAATAAAAAGTTATGTCAGTGATTTTTTTCTACACATATTTAACGCGTGTTAAATATGCAATAATTCCTAATACTCTTGATTTCTCAAAGTTTATCACGCAGACAATGCATATAGGAATTTTTTATAAGATCTTTCGCTCACAGTAATATGTAAATTATGCTATCGCGGCTCGCGCTCAATTACGTCATCGGGTGTCGGAATTCATCGGAACGTGATTCTAGGCCTATCGCTCGGCCGATAATTATTCGCGATAATTCCCACGAATCGCTGGAAATTCGTTCGCGGGAATCATATTTCAACGTACCTTATTGTATTTGGGACAAGCGATAGCCGATAACTCTTGTTTACGCTTCCGCGCTTAATTGACGTTCTGATGAAACTCCGCGGAGATGTTACGTTGATCGTTCGCGGCTTTAATGGCTAATTGTTCGGCTTTTTTACCCACGCGCGGTGTCAGTTGGTCGAAAAATCTCAATCCGGCTATCTGGCTTCGATTCCGCGAGCGCATCGATCACCGCGCCGAGCAAACAACCGTCGAATGCGAATCAGTCCATTTTGGTCAGTTTCGGCAACAATTTTCGACTTTTATGAGATAATGGAAAAGTTGTGCGATGCTTTCAAATAAATTCACGAATTTTTCAGTCTTTGATTACTTAATACTTTCCT
Organism: Aradophagus sp. ZL-2020; assembly: GCA_022817685.1. Classification (NCBI taxonomy): domain Eukaryota; kingdom Metazoa; phylum Arthropoda; class Insecta; order Hymenoptera; family Scelionidae; genus Aradophagus; species Aradophagus sp. ZL-2020. The sequence continues at coordinate 10,523 of JABFOV010005686.1, forward strand.
CTATTTCTAAGTAATTTTTCCTTCAGTTTTTCCAGTTTACTATTTTACTGATACAACTAATAAATTAATGTAACTTCTTCATTAATCAAAGTGTAAATTTCAAGTCACATTTTTTGATTACGTTAAATCTACTACCCGAGAAATGGCACGCGGTTTTAAGTCGACTTAAAACCTTGACGTAAAACCGCAATAACTTTTCTCACCGGCCGACGTCGCGAAACACGAATCGCTGGATCGAAAATAAGAAATCATAAAGGCGCTCGCGCGGCGACATAAATTCGATCTAAATTCGCCGGCTAATTTGACTCGCGGAACGGATCTCGCGTGTATACAGGCCGTAAGCTGAAATAATCGGGCGAGTCGCGGGGCTGCGGCGCCCGCTCGCGCCGGACACTTTGCATTCCGGGCGCTCGAAAAGCTGAAGCGTAAAATTTGAATAAGCGAAAAAACACTTAACCCTGAATATTGAATAGGAATGAAAATGATAGATCTAAGTCCACGATAAATCGACCGACTGAATCTTAATCATGTTGCTCACGTACCCACGGTGAGTTACGATAACCGTGTAAAAATTCGCCCCGACGAGCATATTTACTTACAAGCCGGCTTATCTTGATATATAGTTTGGTTAATAAAATATATATATATATATACAAAAACTAAGAAAAAAATGAAAAAGGAAAAAACGCGAAGCGATTGAACTTTTCCCACGCGTTTTCTTGTCACAAAAGCGCAATACATTTTACGTAATTGAAAAAGTCACAGGCGATAGATTAATGCCGAAGGGGGCAAGGCTGCGGATCCTTTCATAATGCGACCAAGTGCCAACTACTTCCACTGGAAATAGAACGCGGCCGGCCGACTCGGCACTTGCACCCTTTTCAATGGACGCCCTCGCCTTCATCTTGTCCGTAAAATCCGCATCCCCACCGCCTCACCTGACCCCCCTTTACATTCCCGCCCATATTTTCTCCATACACTATTCCTGCTTCTTCTCCTAATCACACACCCAACCATAACACTCATCATTATCTAGTCCTTCTTCGACACTCATAAATTAACTTCTGTCACCATGTTGTTGTTAATAAACATCTCGTTGCTGATATCTAGAACAGTGTCCATTATAACATATACCGTGACATATATAACTCGTCATCATACTGTAGCTT